>JAWPHD010018579.1:0-39277 GCA_037043455.1 Cyrtodaria siliqua
GGAGATGTGGTTACAAAATAATCACGAGTAGAGCGTATTGGTCGTACACAGCTCTTGTAAGCACCTGGACCACATATAATGATAATTTTATCTGACCGGCGGAGCAGACAAAAAAAACACGCGCAAACGGAATTAAACGGAAGTAGATGTTCTTCAGAAACACAATTTCATATTTGTTTACTATTTGAAAGCGTGCAGAATCGTATAGTCAGACAGAATCGTATAATTTCTAGCTACTGACAGACCAGCTCATCTGATGATCCCAAATTTCTGACTTTCTTCTGAACAATTAAATATATGTTATATTATTCAATTTGCATTAAATACATATATATATCAACTTACTTTAATTGTACGATGACCGGACAGGCTGTGGACCCTATGATGACGCCTGCCTAAAGCCCATTGGGACGGTGGCGTTTGATGTTTGTCTATGATATTTCCTGTCGTGCCCTTAATGTTTTATTCTCTTGTTGCTCTGGCATCTGCCAAGTCATTGAGTACCTTCATTGTGGCTTTCTGGGCTATTGTTGTTTTTTTTTATTATATTTACACGAGCATATTTGTGTTTTACTTATATTGCCTATTGATGCTTCCTTGTTGGTTAGAGATTAGATCATGGCGGGGATTTCTTTACTTACACTGTCCTGTTTTAATGGGATGACAGTAGGGTAAGTGTTTGAACTTTTGATGCACCCTAGAACCGGTTTAACCCCCCCCCCCCCCCCCCCCCCCCCACCAGTGGCATTTGTTGCCACTGACCGTTCCAAGGCGGTAGCCCTATTGTCAACCCTTTTGTGTCTGTGATGTCGTTTGCATTTTTTATTACTTTTGTCTTCTCGTTTGTCTGTTTGCGTGTTTGTTTTTGTGTTTTGTGGTTGACTGTCGTCCTTGAATGCTGCTTTCCTTGTCCGATATTTTTGTCTTTCTTTACACTAGAAAAGCTATATGAAAAATCAGATTATGTGTTAGTTTATTGACCAGCAATGCCAGATAAAATGTCTTGCTCAGGGACACAACACAAATGGTAATGGCGGGGATCGAACGCACGACATTTCTATCATGGATCCAACGCTCTACCGCTATACCACAGCGCTCTGTCATGCAAAATTTAGAATGTTAGTTGAAACAACTGTAACAGATGTATTATTTTCAGTATTCATTATCTTAATTCCAGGAATATAAATGGTTATTCTATAATGTAGCATTCTAAGCCATTAAGAGCTATTCAAATTATAATATTGATCTTACTCATCTTATGTATGTTTGTGGTGTACAGTGTGCCGTACTGTGAATGTCTCGTATTGTACAATGTGGAGCTAGACCACCATTATTTTTTACATAGGGTTGTTAATAAATACCTACCCGAAAATATCAAATCCTAGATATGCTGACCATGTAACACACACAATGTAGTATCGGTCATGCCCAGTGCAACACAAAAATGGGCCTTTGATGATTCGCTGACCTGCTTTTTTCCACAAAATATTTTCCAAACTGAAAGTAAACGCCTTCTTTTTGAATTCTGAGGTCAAAATGACCAAAGTACACTTGAAACTGTGCTTCACAAAAAGTAGTGCAGCATGTCCAGCTTACCTTCAATTTTCATGCGGTTTTCGCTAGAAGCAAGTTAAATGTTTCAGAAATAAAGGAAAACACTCAATACATACCAGCCCTGTGTCTTTCACCTCTCCTATGCTTCACAGTAACTTACTCAATAGTTTCCCTGAGGGAACTTTTGCGTTCCACCAGATTGGGCCCATGGTACTCGGTCTAGCTCCATGTGTTGTCTATTTTGTACTCATGTATATGTAAGTGTATGTAGTTAGGTGAGTTGTAAATAACAGGTTTTAGTAGTCTTAGCTTAGACGTATGAGAGCTAGCTCGATGGACGAGAAGTGTTCACTACACGTGCAACAATAATCAGAATGCACCATTCCAAAACTAACCCCGCCCTAGGATTCTATCTTTCCCGAATTCTTCTACAAGCAGTGTCTGAGTAAAGTCGTGAGATTAAACTCTGTATAGAGGCAAGATAATTAAAGTTAAATGTTCTACCTCTGAACATTTTACATACTTATACTTTTATGTTTACAAGCCGTTGTTACTAATAAAGAACGAATTGTCAGAATGGCGTCTTATTTCTTAATGAAAGATCCCAAATTCTACACAACGTATCAGTCTTCTCATTTCATTACACAGGGCATGAGACACATGCAATGCGTTTGTCAAAGTCAAAGACGTTTACTGTAAGACAAACCAAGTTTAGAATAGTCCAAGATCGGTCAATGTGTATATAACTCAATAATAAGATTGTACAAATAAAAGTAGATATACATATCGAACAGGAAAAGCAGCAGGCAAGGACAGTCAACCACAAACACATATAGAAACAAAGAACAATTTTGAAGATGAATAAAAGGCAACATAAGACATCATAAACACAAAAGGGTTGACAATAGGGCTACTGCCTTGGCACGGTCAGTGGCAAAAAGGCCGCTGGGTTGGGGTTAAACCAGTTTCTAAGGTGCACCAAACCTCACGCTTAGCATATTGTCATCCCAATTAATAGGACAGTGTAAATAAAGAAACTTCCGTCAGGTTATAATCTCAAACAAACAAGGCAGCATTAATAGGCAATACAAGTAAAACACATAAATTATTATGTATATGTAATATAAATGATAAAAGCCTAGAAAGCCACAATGTAGTACTCAGTGACTTGGCAGAAGCCAAAGCAACACGAGAATAAACAGTTAAGTGTACGACAAGATTAAAGACATAATTTAAGAATAGTCCAAATCGGTCAATATTAGACCCATTATATATGTAAGTCAAAAAGAATTTTGCAAAAATATAATTCGGTTGCACCTTGCAAATTACACAGTCACGATGAATTTGAAGATAGGTGTGTAGATTTATTTTCAGGTTTCATGTCCTTGGGTGGGTTTTAAATATTTCTGGAAATGTATGCCTGGATCATAGTCTTTGTTTTGCCAATAAATGCGGGACTGAATCCGTTTCTGTATTCAATATCCTCCATTCAATAGAACAATGTATGATATATATTTTGTATTTGTAAGCGACAAATGTCAGAATATATATTTACGACATAGGCAAATACAAAGCATCATAGGAAGGTCACAGATAGAAAGTTCCGTGAAACCCCTCTTTGACATTCATGAACAGGAGATGGGTGTGTCACAGGGCAGCAGACTCTCTGTCACCATTTTTAATATAAAAAGTAATAGTATAGTTTAATGCATCAATCCTGGTGTGGATTGCTCTCTATATGTTGACGACTTTGTTATATGTTATCGTGCAAAAAACATGAACACTATTGCGAGACAACTTCAACAATGTCTCAATAAACTTCAGACCTGGTCGGATAAAAATGGTTTTAAATTTTCTAAAACTATAAATAATTTTATGCAATTTTGTCAACTACATAAACATCATGAATACCCTCATCTAACACTGAATGGGTCAGTAGATGAGACAAAATTCCTTTGTCTTATTTTTGACTTGAAAAAAAACGTTTATACCAGACCTTAAATACTTGAAGGCCAAGTGCTCTTAATTTACATTAAGTTGCTGCAAACACTAATTGGGGAGCAGATCGTAGAGTACTTTTACAACTTTATAGATGTCTTATCAGATCCAAGCTGGACTTCGGCTCAATAGTATAAGGATCGACCCGCAAGTCATACTTGCCTTCTTGTTTGTCTGTTTGCGTGTTTGTTTCTGTGTTTTGTGATTGACTGTCCTCCTTGAATGCTACTTTCCCTGTCCGATCTTTTTATATTTCTTTGCTCGAAGGATGCTCGACCCTATACATAATCAAGGATTACGACTCGCCTTGGTTGCCTTTCGTACATCACCAGCAGAAAGTCTATATGTTGAAGCTAATGAACCATCACTGTCTCGTAGACGGGACGAATTAGCCCTTCAATATGCCATTAAATTATAATCTAACCCTTCAAACCCAACTTTCGATAATGTTTTTAATCCAAGTTTTGAACCTCTTTTTGATCGAAAACCGAAGGCCGTTCGACCATTTGGTCTTCTTATTAAACAAAAATTAAGTGACACTGAAATCGACTTCAATTTAATTACCAAATACAAAGTTCCACAAATTCCACCGTGGACTTTGGAAATACCACAGTTATGTTTGATCTTTGTAATAGTAACAAATCCAGTACAGACCCTACGGTCTTTGAAAGCAAATTTAACGAAATTAAATCGAAATACAGTAACTTTCAACATATATACATAGATGGTTCTAAAGATGGAGATAAGTTGTTCACAAACACAGCATAAAGAGCCGCCTGCCTGACAAGGCCTCTATCTTTTCAGCTGATCTTAAGGCAAGTTTCTGATGATGATCATTTTGTAATCTTTTCTGATTCCGTTCATCACTTCAAGCCCTGGGTAATATGAAACATGATAACCCAGTTGTGCTTCAACTTTTAGAAAATATAATGTTATTATTTTCTGTATGTAGGAATACGTGGTAATGATAGAGCTGATAAAGCAGTATTAGGTTTACATATATCTAATACCAAATTACCTTATACTGATTTTACAAGTTGTATTAACACATATTGGCAAGCCGCTTGGGATTTGTCAGTTAACAATAAACTCCATTCAGTTAAACCTTACTTGGAGAATGGCGTTCTTCTAATAAACCTATTCGTCAAGAAGAAGTTGTCCTATTCCGGACATGATAGGGCATACACGTTATACTCGCTCATATTTATTACAAGGTGAGCAATTACCAGAAGTTATACCCTGCTTTGCACCGTTAACGGTCAAACACATCTTGTTGGAATGTGGAGACTTTGATCCGATGCGTCAAATGTACAACAATGTTAATACTATGAAATAGTTATTGGATACTATAGATTTTAGACTTGTTTTAGATTTCCTGAAAGAAATCAGACTATATAAAGCATTATAATATGTTCTTATATATATATTTACTTTTTAATATACCCGTTGACGGGCATTTGTTTAATTACATATATAGCTTATATTACTACCATATCATCCCCTATTTGTAAATATTTTTATCTTTATATATTTACATAAGTTTTAATTACTACTTCATTTCTTCATCTTTCATCAGTTTTTGCGCAAAATATTACCTATTTATGTATCGACGTACCATAAAACACCATTCATTCATTCATTTCGTGAAACCCGTAGTGTTAGAGATTCACAAAATCAAGTCCTTGCAACGTTCCGTCCAGGCGATGACATTTCGAACACTTCTTTCAAAGGTTGGGTCCTCAATAAAAGTGGATATAAAAGTCGAACAGGAAATGAAGCATTCGAGGACCACAGTCAACCACAAACACGGATAGAAACAAACAAACAACAACTACAAAGATGAATATGATATCACAAACATAAACTGACTGCCATGAAACGGTCAGTGACACAAAAGGCCGTTGGGATTTAAATTACTGTTGAAGCAGTCTCGGTCCTTATATTTAGGTTTTTAGCCATTTCTTATGCAAAATACTAAATATGTCAGTATTTAAGTGTTATACACTGACATCAATTTGCGCTTCGTTTGATCTGGTTATCTGGGTCGTCAGTATCTCCGGATCGAGTCTCGTTTGATCGGATGATCTACCCATAATATCAACATGCACTCATACTCTCCGGTTCGGGTCTCGTTTTAATCTCTCTATATATACCCATTTGATCTACAAACCTCCGATAACGACCTGGGTCACACTTTCCGGATTGAGTCTTAATAATCTCACATTCTTGCCTATTTAATATTGCATTTATTAAACTCGCATCATATAATTGTATCAACACATTTAATACATTACATATAACAAGTAAACAATCACTCATGTAAGATATTCTATGTACGACTGTATTTGTTTTATAATGCAGTTAACATGTTGTCATTACAGACTTATGTCGTTTATTATTTTTCAGAAAGGGGCTGAAATTAAAATGGGAACATCAGGTATGACTTCCCTTAACGGTTCATTCTCTTGTTGCTCTGGCTTCTGCCAAGTCATTGAATACTTACTTTGTGGCTTTCTAGACATTTGATTTTATATTATATATACATAATCATTGATGTGTTTTACTTATATTGCCTATTAATCCTGCCTTGTTTGTTAGAGATTATAACCTGGCGGGGATACATTTATTTACACTGTCCTGTTTATTGGGATGACAATAGGGTAAGAGTGAGGTTTGGTGCACCCTAGAACCTGGTTTAAACCCCCACTGACCGTTCCAATGAGGTAGCCCTATTGTCAGCCGTTTTGTGTTAATGATATTATTATGATTATGCATTTTATGCATCTTTAAAGTGTTTCTTTGTTTCTGTGTGTGTTTTTTGGTTGACTGTCGACCTTGAATGCTACTTTTCCTGTTCGATTTTTATATCTGTTTATAGTATAAATTAACAGGATACTCTTACTGTTATTCAATGATAACATATACGGTGTCCTCGAAAATGAAACCATGGCAAATTTGTTTCTCATGCAATTTGTCAATGTCAACTACTATTCGTCTTGCATAGCAATACTTGACCGGTTCCCCTAATTAAGTCATTATCTAAGCAATATTGCATAAGAAATGATTCTCAGTGTACAGCCATGGCAACCATTTGTTGGTAAATAAGGATTTTTGTAATGTGCGTAGTCTACTCACTGCCCTAAACTCGCACCACCCAATTTCATAAAAAATAATCTAAAATGTATCAATTATTTATCGAATATACACATGATCTATAATTAAAATATTTGTTTGCATTGTGTTGCCCATGACACAAATGTTTTCGAACAATTAAAAAAATGAAAAAGTCGTGCATCATCTCCATATTGTGACGGATATGTACATATACAATTGCGTTTCAATATCTTAATAGTTTTCACGCAAATCGCGGAACCGTATCATGCGGACGGACAAAAGGGCGGAAAGGTGGTAAACCTATAGTCCACACCAGTGAACAAATAGGGTACTTATACATACTGATCCTTGAAAGAAACAAACACAAACAAGAGGCCAAGAGCTATATCGCTCTACTTGCAGTACGGAGTATGTTGTTTGGTGCGCGGAGGGGGTTATTGTGCATCTGCATATCCTTAACTAAGAAATACACCATACATGAACTCAAAATCTCAAGGGTATAGAAGGAGTTAACGTCACAAGCCCGACACTGGTAATAGTAAATTACTGCCCCAAGTTCCCCCAAGTTGTACCCCTGTAGAGGGGCAACTTTATGCAGGAGGTAAAACCCAATTTACATATGGTGTGACTCCATAAATGGCAATTCAAATCAAATTTGAATCATAACCCTTCACAGTTGGACAAGATATACATTTTTTGTGATTTTTGACATGATTACCGCTCTCCCCCCCCCCCCCCCCCCCCCCACCCCCGCACTCCCACAGTGGATGAAACCAAAATCCAAAACATTATTGCGCATATTCGTATACACATTCTAACTAAGGGAAAACGCAATACATGAACTTGAAATCGCAAAGGCTATAGAAGGAGTTAGTGTCATAAGGCCGAAACTCGTTAACATAGTAAATTACCGCAAGCTCCCCAAGATATACCCCTGTAGAAAGGCCCCTTTACACACAGGAGTACAACACCTGATCTATAAAAGTTGCACTTCGAGTCCCTAAATAACCATACCAAATTAAAATCAAATGCATTAACATTTGGACAACATTTGCAATATTTGTGTTTTAACCTGATTACCTTCTACGGTGCCCCAGCAGATGGAGCCAAATAAGAATACTTAGTACGCGTCTACACATTCGTAACTAAGAAATACACCACACATGAATTTGACATATCGAAGGGTATAGAAGGAGCCCGAACTCGTAAGAGTAAATACTGCAAGTTCCCCAAGATGTACCTCTGTAGAGGGTCCCATTTATGCAAAAGTCAAAACCCAATGTATATATGTTGTGCCTCGAGTCCTTAATGATTAAAACAGAATCGTAACCCATTCGCATTTTGACAAGATTAGCCATTGTTTGTGATTTTTGACCCGATTACCCTCAGTTTTGCTAAAATTCAAGAAAGTTATGTATTGTGCGATTCAACGTTTCTTTTGCAGTAACAGTAGCTTGATCGTTAAGCAAATGACCCAAGTATCAATGAAAACTTCATTTCCAAGAGCCGCACCTTGTGTTAAAGTTTCGTTGAAAAGTCTCAAGGAGAACTTAAATTAGAGAGTGGAAACGCATTTTCTATTTGTACATGTAATAACAGTGACCTTGACCTCTGACCAAATTACCAGAATAAAATTATTAAGCGTCCTTCCCATGAGCCACACATTGTGGTAAGGTTTCGTTAAACTCCCTCAGGGGAAATTCAAGTTATTGAGCGGACACTTCTTTTCTATGTGCAGTAACAGCGAGCTGAACAAAGTCATGATTGTTTGTTTATTGGACATTTTAACATTCCGAAAACTACATGGAAAAACACATATACTAAAAGGAAAAAGAAACGCATAATCAAAAAATTGCCTATACTACACTATTATATACACATAACTTCACGTAATATTCTAGATATATTTCAACGTGTTTTGTACAAAAAGGGGTTACAACTAATTACAGAAAGGACAGCTCTGGCATGTGGTAGACTTTTTAATCAAGGTATACTTTGTTACACGAAATTCATAAATGTTGAAATATCGCTAGAAAAAGTCAAGCCATTTCAGTATTGTGCTTAATGTTAATATATTGCAACGTTTAAAGCCTAAGTTTGCTCACCTGCTTATGCCAAATGCGCATTCTGTCGATAATGAAACTTTAAAGAGGTAACCATTTGTGTGTTCGGTGCTGTTTAAACCTTCTATCCGAAAGGACAGGCATAATGTCGCCGTGTACCATTCGATTAGCAGTAGCATATTAAACATAATATATAACGGAATTACCCAATATGCGTTTCCTTTTCCTTTCACTATATTAGTGGTGAAATCACCATCTATATCAATAAAAAAGTTATACCTAAAGCCCAAAAGGACGGTGACGTTTGATGTTTGTCTGCAGTCTTGTCTTGTGTGCCCTCAATGGTTTATTCTCTTATTGCTCTGGCTTCTGCCAAGTCACTGAGTACCTTAAAAAATTCTTTGTGGCTTTCTAGGCTGTTTTTTTGTATTTATATATACACGAGCATCTTTGTGTTTTACTTATATTGCCTATTAATGCTGCCTTGTTGGTTAGAGAATAGTTCATGGCGGAGATTTCTTTATTTACACTGTCCCGTTTTATTGGGTCGACAGTAGGGTTAGTGTGAGGTTTGGTGCACTCTAGAACCTGGTTTAAACCCCCAGCGGCCTTTATTGGCACTGACCGTTCCAAGGCGGTAGCCCTATTGTCAACCATTTTGTGTTTGTTATGTCTTATTTGACCTTTTATTCATTTTTAAATGTGTTCTTCGTTTCTGTGTGTGTTTGTGGTTGACTGTCGTCCTTGAATGCTAATTTTACTGTTCGATTTATATATATATATTTACATATGTGTACGTAAAATCAATACAATCATGATTTGTTGAAACTTTAAAAATTAGCATTGTTGATTCATTTAGTGAGTGAAATAGCTTTAACAATAAATCTTATTTGTAATACTGTATATGTGTTGTTTTTTGTACTCGGGTCATCTCCATACCCAGCTAGAACAACATTGCGGCTTTTATATCATTCAGTGGCATATTAAACGTCATTTTATTTATATGTTCGTCGTCTGAACAAGAAGCCAACGGTCCTGTAGGTGCTCACCGTTGTGGAAGGCAATATATAGAGAATAATAAATGGGTATTTTCATATCACACCCTATATCAAGCCTGAGACACCATATCAGACCGAGAGCTTTATCTCGAGTGCTGATATGGGTCGAGGGCAAGATATAGGGTGTGATACAAAAATAAACATTTTTATTCTATTTATCATATACTTCATCAAAGACTTTGCTGAAATGTCAACTTCAGCTAACTTACTACTGTTTTCCAGGGAGAAAACAATAGTGTTATTAATAGATGTAATCCCATTCTGATGTAATCACGTCTGTCGCGTAAGTGTAGATCTACACGACATTTATTTTTTGCCGAAATTAGTGTTAAAATGAATGCCCTTGAATTTGAAATTTGTCTACGAAAATGAATGGTCTTAAGTGGATATTTCATCCACGGGTGGTTCTATATCATTGAATTTATTGTAAATGTGTTAAACTTTAGTTATGGTAGGTGTATTATGCCTTTTTTATTGCTTTATTTTACTTCTATCTATCTATCCTCCTTTTTATTTCATCTTCTTATATAGCATTACTAGTGAAGCCATTTCCGTTGAGTTCAACGTACACATGTAGATGTGTAGCCAATAGTCTGCCGCGAAAACAGGATAGAATGCAGTCGACAAACCATACGTATGACAAATCGTATAAAATCGTAACTACACGGTAATTGCCGTATCAGTCCGCTGAAAGAATCATAAAGAACATTCGGTTATTTCCATGAATGACATTTTCTTACCCTTTATTTCACGCGTGTGATAAAGCCTTATTCCCCAGCAACTAAATCCTGATTGATATGACTACCCATATATAACGTATCACATATTAAAAAATAAATATATATATATAACCCAAGCGCTTTCGGCTTACGTCTTCATCAGGGGTACAGACACGTAATGAAGAAATACGAAACAAACGAACAACTAAAACTAAAAAATACAATGCTTTTAAAAACATGTAACGAAAACGCTCGGGTTGTGAAAATTGTATAAATTATGGCACTGATTATTAATTATTAATTAATTATTATCAAAACTGGTTTGAAGAAAATAATTCAACCATCGGTATAAAATGTGTCTGCTTTAATTGTCACAAGCACTTTCATTATTTTATATGGATCTTCATGGTGATTCAGAAATTTTGAATTATGTATATAGTGAGTATATCAGCGTGTGTTGCAGCTATCCTTTTAGGAAGTGAATGCATACGTTTGATTTCTGTGTATCTCATCATAGCTAGGCGCCCTGTCGTAGTTCGTCCGAAGGTTGTCTGTCCTTGGTTGTTCGCAAATATTTCTCCCCATATATATGGGTAATATATGCTCTGTATGCAGTATACATCAAAAATGTGATTTGAACTACAAAAGGCAAAGTAATGTCTATACCATTTGAACAAATTTGAGAGGACCATAAACGAACATATTCTAAAGATTGTCCTATGTAAAACTGTGATCCCCGGGAGAGGCCAGAATTTACCTCAGGTTCATCATTTGAACAAACATGTTAGTCGATCATATTCTTATTCTTGCTGTAATAAATGACATGTCTATGCATTTTGCTTTCAAAGAAGAATATGTTGTTTTTTAAAAATCTATATAAGCAAATCATACTTTTGGGCGGTACCAACTTTGAGAAAATAAAACAAAACGATCTGATTAAACCGACAATCTGATTAAATCTATATAGTTACGCAATCTGATTAAATCTATATAAGCAAAACATGACTTTTGGGCGGGACCAACTTTGAGCAAACATAGTAAAACAATCTGATTAACCTGACAATCTGATTAACCAATCTGATTAATCTAACTTTTGGGCGGGACAACAAAAGGCAAAATAGTGTATATACCGTTCGAATAAATTTGGTAGAGGACCATCAACGAAGATTTTACCTCAGGGTCATCATTTAAACAAACATGTTAGTGGATCATATTCTTGTGCTGGCTGTTATATATGACAGCTCTGTATTTTGCTTTCAACGAAGAATATGGTGTTGATTTTAAATCAATATAAGCAAAACATGTGACTTTTGGGCGGAACCAACTTTGAGCCCAGGGTTACCATTTGAACAAACTGGATAGAGGACTACAAGCTTAAACATTTAGCTCTTGTAGTTTCAGAGAAGTTTTTTTTTTTAAATATTTATGTATATACATACTTCCTGTAAAACGTTGACCCCCGGGGCGAACCTAGTGTCGCCATTTGTTAAACTAGGTATTTGGTATAGGCGCATAAACTACATGCTATATGCTACAATATATGAGAGCTATATGACTTGTGATTTCAGAGAAAAAGATGTTTCGATGTTTTACCTATCTAAGTATATGTCAAACATGTGACCCCTTTTGCGGGGCCACATTTGATCCCGGTGTCACCATTTGAATACATATATAGGACCATAGGCTTATTCTACATGCTAGATATTAGATATTTAGATAATTAAGCGTCAATATTTCAACTTAATTGATCGAGAACCATATATTTATGCTACATGAAATAGACTAGAGTCCTATGTATTGTGGTGTCAGTCAGTTAATATATCTTAGGTTTTTCCCTTTATAAGTATATGTATACTATATAGTGTTTTGACGTATATAAAAGCATCAAAGAAATGAATTCTCATATAACATTGACATTGAAGTACAGTTCAGGGACATACGCTTTTGAGTTATCCAGAAAGAAGTGTAATGCAGTTTTAACCGGTTTTGCCATAAACACAACAGCTTTGTTTTGTTTAGAGGCGCGGGTGGCACAGTTGGCAGCACCGTTGTATGTTCCACTCTTAATCATGAATTCACGGGTTCGAGCCTCAGTGGTACCACTTGGTTGTCAAGACAATCCCCTCGTTTCGTCCTCCGGTAGGTGATGTATAACGGGCGGTCCTGTGTTTAGCAGTCTAACATCCAAGCACTTAAAGAACCACAGGCATATAGTCGAAAGTAAAAGTAAGGCAGAGTTCCCGGATTTCTTTTATCGTTCTCGGGTGTGTGCCGGTGAGTCGTTGTACAACGATTTACTATTTCCAGTTTGTTATAAATTAAATTACTATATAGTACATAACAACGAAAAACCTAGCGTTTGTTCAACGGTTTATCTTAAATCCCACGTCGTCGTCGCAGCATGTACTTCGTGACGTTACGTTTAATTCATAGCAAACACGTCAAACTTAAGGTAACCATAGTACATTGTTTCTTAGGATGCATACGGTCCACATATATGCTACAGCTTGGCCTTAGCGCCTTGTTGGCGCAGCAGGCGACGAAGTATTTTACCAGACGGAGTTTTTGGAATCTGTGATACAAACTCTACACCACCTCGTAGTCTCATATGAGACGCAACATGATCTGTAAAAACAAAACAAAAGATGAAAATGAATTAAATAAACTACAGGTAGAGTATCCAGATACGCAAAGTATTTCAGTATATTAGTCATATACTCAGAGTGTTGCATTGGTGAGTATCATTTCTCATACACGTTCTACAAGTACTCTATTTTTAGAAAATCATGGGTATTATTCTTTATATTCTGCCCTATGGCACAGTTTTATTCAATATTTGCATAACGAAAATTGTTTTATTATCTTGAAGCTTCCTTTGCTAACAACTTCGGTTTAAACCGATTGTTTTGGGGTTTTTTTACCGCTGCGGGTTTGAATCCCATTGGGAGCTCGACTTGTAAGTGAGAAAGTGTCGATTCTTACGGATTTCGGTAGGTGTAGAGTACTGGTTCTACCGAGGAAATGTTGGTGGTCTGCCTCCGCCAAAAAATATCGACCGTCATATATAACCGTACATGTGTTGAATAAAACATGTCCCTTGTTACTCATTTTACATCCGTGAAACAAATATATGTGGCTCTGAGTGATAAGAATGTGTCGCATGTCGTTACTCAAATTGAGTTT
The DNA here is from genome assembly GCA_037043455.1 of Cyrtodaria siliqua. NCBI lineage: Eukaryota > Metazoa > Mollusca > Bivalvia > Adapedonta > Hiatellidae > Cyrtodaria > Cyrtodaria siliqua. The sequence goes on from JAWPHD010018579.1 coordinate 13,690, forward strand.
TATCGAAAAAAATCACATAAATTCAATAATATAAGTGATGTCTTGAGATCAAGCGAAACTTACTGCTAATGATGGTTATTAAACATAGTGTAGTTAGTTTGAAATAAATAGTTATGTTATTGTGATTTTTAATTATTAATTGGTTTCGGTCTTATTTCCCTTGTAAAGGTAAACACTGTTAATACATGTGTTTGAATTATATAATGATCTCAAATAAGGTATTTATTTGTCAAATATCAGTATTTATTGTATCTCATATCAAACAATTCGTCATCGCAAGGTGTTGCACTTTACATTACCGCTCATGAACAGAATCAATAAAACCGAGTCTGCTACTGTTATCTCTTGTTTGTGTTTGTTGCTTCCAAGGGATCCCCTTTTCAGTATGTATTATATTTACCTGCAATATATTGCATAATGTCTGTCTCTGTTACAGATGAATGAGGTTGTCTTACAACAAACGCTTTGGGTAGTTCACCAGCTTCATCGTCTGGTATACCTATGACTGCTGCATCGACAAGGTCAATGTGCTTCATTAACAAATCCTCAAGATACGCAGGGGCTACCTATACAAATTGAGATGTATAACTGTCTAAATCCAAATATAGTATGAATGCGTTAGACAAACAGTACAATGAATAAGCCGAAGTTGTCCGTCTGTATAACAAACTGCTCAGTCCTGTTGTATTAACTTCAGAATGACTGCATACATTTCGTGTACATCATATAAGGCACAAAATACATAACGGAAATATGTAAAGGTAGATACAATTCCGTATTCAATTGTAATCAGTGGTACTGTTGGGCAACTTCCGAAATCAGGCTGAATATAGAGAAAGTTCATGGTACAATAGGTCGCCTGCACAATAGAAATGCAATATGAAAAACAAAGTAACGAAATCCCAAACCCTTTTATATATTTGTAACATATATGCTACTTGCAAACAAGTGATTTCAATATAAAAGGTTTTTAAAATCCTAAGAAACTGTGTTTAAAACATTATCAAACGTAGCACGTTAAAAACGGTGCTGTGAATATTGGCACATTGACATCAAATAAGTGAATGAAGTACACGCAATAGGGTAAGAGTGAGGCTTTGATGCTCTTAGAACTTAAATCGAACTACAAAGCTGTTTTTTTCTGCCAATGACTGTTTCAAGGCGGTACCCCCAGTGTCAAACTTAGCATTTAGTTAATTACGCATTCATCTAGTTGTTCTTTGTGTTGGATGCGTCCTTGTAGTTAGGTTGACTTTGGTTGACTGTGTTCTGTAAATGCTATATTTCCTTCATCAACTTTACATACTGTGAAGCTTATTTAATGGTACATATCTACAAACTAATGTATACATAGACAACTTCAAATACCTGTAGACCTTTATACTTGATAAGTTCTTTCAGTCTGTCAACAATGTAGATGAATCCTTCGGAGTCAAAATAGCCAAGGTCACCTGTAGACAATAATAATGATAGTCAAGATATCATAACACTTTTACTCAAATATATTTAATATGTTCAAACTTTAAACAATGCAAGTATAATGTTTACTATGAACTCATTTCATATATTATATTTATTATACATGATCGTGTTTATTAGGATGTTTGTTGCTATTGGTAAATGTTCACTGATGTAATTCAGCCAATATTTAAACGGATTTAATTGTATTACAAAATAAAATTAAATTTGCTATTGGACCTGTTTTGAAATATCCGTCGGAATCGAATGACGCTTTGGTGATTTCCGGTTCGTTAAGATAACCAATAGAAACCTGTGGACCTCCCACGAGAATTTCGCCTGTCTGATTGACTGGCACGATATGGCCTGTGTCCTGATCTACAATCTGTATCAAATAATGACCATAATAATAACATTTTGATAACCAAATAAAACTGGGCAATAAACATCGCAACAACAGTTTCAGTTAAGATCAAAGATAAGTAGACACACAACGATTTTCAAAGATTACTGCAAAGGAGATACTTTAGGAGAAACAAACACAAACCAGAGAGAAACGTAGAAGACTCGGTTTTATTGAACCTGTTCAAGAATAGAATAGAAAAGAATAAGTCACAGTAAAAAGAACAACATAATGAAACATAACAAAAGCTTAATTCTGATTAGCATAATAACAGTAAAATGGAATGAAATTATGAAGTTATATGTCATTAGAGGTAACTTAAGCTGCAACATCTCTGATGCCCTTTTGCCTTTTTCGACTTCAGTGGTATTCTGCTTTAAAGCAACCAAAAGGGGGCATTTATTTGCCACTGACCGTTTCAAGACGGTAGCCCTATTGTCAGCCCTTTTGTGTTTGTGATGTCTTATCTGGCCTTTTATTCATCTTTAAAGTTGTTCCTTGTTTCTGTGTGTGTTTGTGGTTTACTGTCGTCCTTGAATGCTACTTTTCCAGTTTGATTTTTTGATGATTGTAATGCTAGTGTACCTTAAGTTTTACCCCTGTTGGTACAACTCCACTACTTCCAACTTTAAACGCCGTCCGTTTGTTTCCTGTAGCCACTCCCGTTTCTGTCAAACCGTACACTGAAAGAGAATACATAAGTAAATGAGATGACCGTAGGTATTTTGTTAAAATACAGAACACGTTTAACATTTCCAGATAACGAGATGATTCTTAAAATCAAACAAAGAAGCTACTGTCATAAAGTGACAGAAACGAGATTCAGATAGTTCTTCTGATTCTTTGAATATGTAGCTGCATGTATACGTATGTGGCTAAGTAAAGTTAATGTCAATCTCTTTGTTAAACGAAATCGATTTCGTATTAAGTTATGTGCATGATGCAATAATAAATATAGCTAATATATAACATACGTTGAGACAAGTATTTTATGTGAAACAGCTGTAGCAGTTGTTTTTCCACCTCAATACCAAGGGGGGCTGCTCCATCTACGACGAATTTTACGCTTGAAAAATTGTATTGTGATTTGCTGAGGTACTTCACAAGTCGAATAGCAATAGGTGGTACTAAAGGCAAAATTTCTACCTGGAAAAGAAATAGAGAAATATCAAAATAAAAACGTATAAACGCATTTACGGAACACGGTCGACCAAAACGCGTATTTACGGAACACAGTCGACCAAACACGCAATTACGGAACACAGTCGACCAAAACACGCATTTAAAACAAACAACAATTAGAAAGTAATAATAGAGGTAGGGTGACACCACAAACATAAAAGGGTTCACAATATATTAACTGAATTGGATTTTATAGTCGCACCAACAGCTAAGGTCATATGGCGACTGTCCAGCTTCCATTGATGGAGGAAGACCCAGGTGCCCATCTGGACAATTTTCTTGCACGTCCGGCCCTGAGTAAAACCGCCGACGTTCCGCAAGCTGGGCCCACAAGCGGAAGGTCGTGGGTTCAAACCCCGCCAGTTGCTGGTCTCACCATTTCATGTTTCATTAATTCATTGCTTATCATTCATCACCATTTCGGCAAAAATCCACCTTCTCAGCCCTCAAATTTGCTTCATGAGTTGTGACGATGTTAGGCCGACGTTCACAGAATAGGGATAGGGAAGCTGTAGACAGAAATTCGTTGGTTATTCGTATGGCGCGTCTAAAGTATGCAATGGCCAGTAGCCTAGTAGTGGTATAGTAGCTTGAATAGAGTAACATAGAGTACTATGGGAAGGCTGTTTCACAGCAATAGACAATAACATGACATATCAGCAATGTCCCAGAAACAGTGCAATCCAAAGGAAAAAAGAGAAACATCAGGTGAACTGCGGGTGAACAGCGAGAGTCGTCGTAGAAACGGAATATACAGCGAGGCTCCAGCAGAAAGTAGGTCAAAACAGATCACCATCCTGTAGGAGGGACAAAAGCAGAGCTGGCGGAAGACGGAGTGAGAGAAAGCGAAAGAAAAAGAGCTTGAGAAGGTGGGCCAAAAAAAATAAAAATAATAATAATAAAGACATGGAGATTAGATTTTTTAAAAACAACATGAATAAACTAACCTTTAGCAAATGAGGTGCAAATGATTTAAAGACAGGTGCAAATCATTAAGGCTTCCATGATGACGCCTACCTAAAGCCCATTGGGACGGTGGCGTTTGATATTTGTCTATGATCTTTCTTGTCCTGCCCTTAATGGTTTATTCTCTTGTTGCTCTGGCTTCTGCCAAGTCATTGAGTACCTTCATTGTGGCTTTCTAGGCTATTGTTTTTTTTGTATTATATTTACACGAGCATATTTGTGTTTTACTTATATTGCCTATTGATGCTGCCTTGTTGGTTAGAGATTAGATCATGGCGGGGATTTCTTTATTAACACTGTCCTGTTTTAATGGGATGACAGTAGGGTAAGTGTGAGGTTTGGTGCACCATAGAACTGGTTTAAACCCCAGTGGCCTTTGTTGCCACTGACCGTTCCAAGGCGGTAGCCCTATTGTCAACCCTTTTGTGTTTGTGATGTCGTTTGCATTTTTTATTACTTTTGCCATCTCGTTTGTCTGTTTGCGTGTTTGTTTTTGTTGCTGCTTTCACTCACCCACTCAAGTGTAGCCCCCTAGGCGTCCTATACAAAATCCCGTCTGACGTGTTTTCTAAGTTGAGTCAAGAATTACACACACAAAAAATGCAAATCCCTACGTTATAACATTAAAGACTTATTGCAGTTTTATGTAAAACCAATCCCCACCCCTCTTTGTTTAAGGACGGATGATCATATGGACGCACAACCCTAAACCATAAGTCCGGTTTTTGTAATGGGCGTATACATTTGTTAACCAGAATTGTGTTATTTCTTCATTTATCGACTGCACACCGATACTGCAAATGATCTTCAATAAAAGAATTTTATTTCAATAAATTTTATTTTAATGAATAAGTTTCAATCTACCAGTTTCACTGAAATAATCATTCACATTCTTTACAGAAGAATTTACTATTTGCTTTAGATTTTTTTCCTCTTGGTATTATTTCTCAGTCCTGTACAATTTCTGTGTAGCCAGCTTTTACAACCATCGCACTGTATCCATTCTGTGTATTTATCCACGGTGTCACACATTCTGCACTTGACTTCTGCCTCTTCATCATCTGCATTAGTAGTGCTTATATCTGGAGAACATTCTTGTGAAGACTGAATCTCCCTGAATGGTTGTGTTTGTGTTTTGTTTGTTTGCCGTTTCTTCGTTTTCTTGTGCTAGACTGTTTATGAACAATATCTGCAGACTGCGAGGTACTTGGCTGAAGAAAATGTTCGGACTTTTCCTTAACACTATCTCCAGACTGCAAGGTACTTGGCTGCTCTTCAACACTATATCCATGCTCTGTGACTTTACCACTTATTTGTTTGGTAACATCTGAGCTGCTGGCCTTAACACAATCCACTTTCTTTGACGACTTCTTATGGATTTGCTTTCTATGTGCCATAGTTTTTTCCACATTAAAAGAAGCAATTACATCTTTTCTAAATTGAGCAAACATCACTGAGAGGAATATTTTCACAATATCAGTATATATTTTGTTTATTTGTGTAACTTGCATTACAAGATGTTCAAGTGTATTTTGTACCTCGATATCAGTGTTTTCTGCGTAATGTGTAGATGACATCTCCTGGCTTAAACAGCTGTTGTTAATATTTTTTACAAAGTTTTCATGCAGACTTCCCTGATTTTTTCTAGACAGCATTGGTACATATTATTTCCGAACTTATACATATTTTCATCTGTCAACAATGCCAGACACAGGTTACCCAACTGTAAAAAGAATTCAAAACGTGTATCCGATATGTGGGTTAAACCCATGCTTACATTCTGTTTTCTTTCAATATCTAGCAAGGATTCTTTGTCATTGGAGGTGTTGCAGAGAAAAAAGTATTCTTCCCTAAGACTGTTCAAAATCTGTACAGCTTCAGAGGCTTCCTGATATAGGGCTTGGCATTCTTTAGAGGTTGCATGCATATGAGTATTTTTCATTTTGTCTAATCTTAGCAACATACGAGCTTTCGATGCATTTGTAACTTTTCTTCTGGAGAGATTTCTGTTTCCAAACCTTACTTAAGAGAAATAAAACACATAATGCTTCAGGAAAATGAAACCAATGTATTATGTCAAGCTGATGCATTAAACATTAACTGAAATCAGACATGAATGTGTTGTACCTGAAAACGAAACTCTAACTGAGTTGTGACGGTAATGGATGAAAATTCCACGACTGTTCCAGCTTCGTTTATGTCAACAATTGTTCCTCTCAACCCATCGACCAACCTGTCAGACAAGATGTCTAAGCAGAATGACTGGGCATCCAATTTTAAGCCAGAGTTTGTTCGGTGCCAGTATTTTGTCCAAATACTTCTTCTAACCGGAGTCCTCGGAACTAAATTCAAACAATTCACCGGGAAAGTTCAGAATGTTTTTTCTGTTGAAATTGTTCGAAAGGTCATTGGTAGAAAAGAGCTTTGTTGAAAAGTAAATGTCATCTGCCAGAGATCTGTTTCAAACTGTGAATAAATGCAACTGTTTCTTCAGATGTAGTTCCCTCTGAAACTTCTGCAATGGCTTTTATCAGAGTTACCTCACTCTGTCTATACACATTTGAAAGTAAAACACGGTGAGGCATCACTTTAGAAAAAAATACTGCCATCATCATTGTATAGAAGAATTGGAACTTGTGGAAGTTGCATAAAATGTCCACACAAAATCAACTGAATGCCACCAAACAGCGTCCCTGGCTCTCGAATTGACTACACTTCACTGAGGTTTTTCGAATGTATTTTTTTTCATAAGCATTGCGCACTCGTCGATCAGTAATATGTCTGTAGATCTAACTCTTTCTACAACGCCTTTGTGTATTATAACATTATTATTAGTATTTTCACAATCTCCTTATAACATCCTCAGCCATCTGCCATCTTCTATGCCTGCCCACCTTGTGCAGCTTTTCAAGTCCGGACTGTAAACAGAGCAGGCAATACCTGTGCAAGACAATTGAAGACTTTTACCGAATTGCTGGCATTGTTTCACTATTTCAGTAATGATGAACGACTTTCCTGTCCCTGCTGCACCTATTAAAACGAAACTGTGACCAGTTAAGCTAACTTAAGCGCTTCTTTCTGTTTTTCGTTCAACATTTTCATGATTTTACGTTTTCAGTTTAATAACATCGCTGGTTTCCGTTTTCGACAATACTTAGCCCAACTTAGTATGTAAAGTGCCGGTTAGTAGTAACTGACCAATCAGACGTCTCGTTACATCTCCTTTACTTCCGGAATGGTGGCTCCAAAACGAAAATAAAAAACAACAGGGAAACTGTGCGTAATACCGACTGCCTAGATTGCTGCAACGGTTTGCTTTTGGCGGTTAGTACATATTTAATGATTCTTTGTTTGATTTAAATCGTAATGCAATGTGCCAACGGTCTCCGGATTGTGTTTGATAGGTGTACACTTGATCTCAAATCTTGAACCCGAGCGTGTCAGACTAAAAACAATTAGCGTTTGTTAGCAAGTTTGACCGATTGTCGCATACTCAATGTACATGCATATGCCATGTATGGTACGTTGATGGAAAGAGGAATGTATTACCTATCGATGGATAAAGCGTTTTAAGAGAAAGGTTGAGAATAATTTGATACGTTTTGGACGATTTACTTAGGACACGTATAAATATGAAGGGGACATCGGGATTTTAAGTTCCACCCCGTTTCATGATATTACTCATTAAATGGGGAAGGGTGGAGGATTTTTTATTATTTTATATCAATATATTTTACGAGGGATTGGGATTTTTTACATTTTTTGTGGGGGTGGGGGTGGGGTAGATGTGGGGTCCAATCAACGCTCCGATCCCCTGTGGGATGGGTGGAGAGGAGGATGAGGTTGCAAAACAGCGAGAAAATATGAATACACGTTTCTGGAGTAACGTATTAGGCAAATGGTACAAAATTGTCTTTTTATTATTTTATTGTCACATTTTGTTTCGCTATTTGTGGGGCTATGGAATTAAATACAATGAATTTTACTGTTAAAATTCACAAACACATATTCTTATTGGTTTGTTTACCGGCGTTGAAATAATAAATATTTCATTTTTTCGATGGTAATATCTATACAGGATTGTTTTTCTTTATTTGTATTTTAAGGGAATACCAGCTTACCTGATGACGTTGTATGTGTGCAATGAATTCTTCAAAGTGATATTTCTCCATTACAACCAACTGTGTTCCATTATACAAGCCAGTACCCAGAATGACATGTATGCTGTAATGATGGAACATCGGAAGTGCAGCAATCATGCGCATACCCGGTGGATGCTGGAAAATCTCCCTGGAAAAGTACAACTGATCATCAGAAGTGCATCAGAAGTGCATAGTGTTATTGAATATAACATCTCGTATATTTTAAATTCGAAGTTTTATATTAGTATTGTAAAAATACTGACTGTATTTATACTGACTGTATTTGAGGCTGTATAACACAAAACAAATAGAATACGTTCACAAAAATGAAAGAGTTCCACGAATGTATTATTATTGCTTATCTGTTTTACGCACATTACGTTCCTAGTTAAATATGAGAACATGTATATACATGTTCAAGTTTCAAGTTTTTTGATTCAAGACCTCTAACCGTGGTATGTGAATACAACAGAATAACAACAAAACAATATAATAGCAACATGGATGGAATGAACATATATAACATAATTTGCATATGATACAAATAAATGTTATGGAAGTAAGATGCTATGAAGGAAGGTATTTATGGAAAGAAAAAATATAATAAAAATATGATATCATATGCAATTTTAGGCAGTTGCAATTACAAAATCTGAGCTAAGGTAATAATAACAATGGTCATGACACTGGAAATAATACAAAGAGTAGTATTAATTGAAAAACAGATAGATGTTTTACAAAATTTAGCCAGTTTCATTACAATATCTATGTCTTCTGAATTGAAAAAACATTCATATATTGAGTATTATGGTTATTAACAATTGCTGTAGGGAGCAATCTTATTCTCCGATCTACTGATAAAAAATCTAAATATTTCTCCAAACAATGTTCCGTCTGAAATATTCTATAGTTGAGGCATTTAGCTGATGTATATACAGAGCCATACCACAATTGTTTGAATAGGTCAATTAATCTATATTTAACAGGTTTAGCAACAACTCACTTTGGTAAAATATACTGATTATTCCAATATTCAGATAATTCCACAATCATTAAGATATTTTCTATATAACATAGCCACTTAGAGTGAAAAATAGCATTTATATGCATATAATACAACAATGTATACAAAGTAATATGGATTCTGTCCTGCTTTCCGCATACAAGTATTTTCCAAAAAGGGGCGACCATACTATCAAATAATTGTAATTGAAAATCTATTGGCAAAAGAACAATTTTCTAGATTTTATAAGCACACTGAACATAGCCTTTCTAACCTTCTTCCACCAAATTTGATTTAGACTCGGTATTATTGACAAAATCATCAACAACTGCAATATTTTCACCATTGTATATAAAAACAGGCTTTTCCTTCTGCCTCCTCTTATTATAGATAAGGATTTTAGTCTCAACCGGGTTCACTTCTAGTTTCCAAGTTTGACAGTATAAATACATGGCGTTTAAAGCAGTTTGTAATTGATCCGCAGATTCGGCAAGAATAACAGTATCATCTGCATATAATAACAGGTATAATTTAAAATATACCTCAATGTCATCAGTATCTAACAATAATTGTGCAGCTTCAGTAATACTAGAAAGACCAGCATAAGCATTCGAGACGAATTCAACTAGATCATTAAGAAATAAAGAGAATAAGACAGGGGAGATTCTCGCCTTGACGAACACCAATATTACTAAAGAAGTATTCGGACAGTTGAGAAGGTTGTCTGTGTGTGTGTGTGTAATTCTAAGGTTTATAGTCCGTCCGCCAACGAACACGTCAAGGTATACCTGACGCGATGTTGAGAAGGTTGTCTAACATAAGTTTAGCATTTTTATACAGCCTTTGAATAATTTTAAACATCTTGCCATAGTAAACGGTTATGTCACTTAATGTTAAAAGTGTGTTTGCAAAATAAATGTTAGTCTTTATTATGCCAATAACTTCATTAACCCATGTTGTTGCTATTAAATGCGTTTCACGTGTAAATAAAAAAAGACACGTCAGTGATTACTTGTTCAGTTTCACAAAGGCACATAGCTTTATTGATATCACATACATGCATGGTTTAAACATATCGGTAACCTAATAAAATTAAATATAGTACATCTTTGTGGCAGAATTTTTAAGATGTGTTGAAGTGTCGATAAAAGACATATAACTGACTACATACTGTGCTAGTTTTACAATCTTGTTTTACTGACTTTTTGTGTACCAAATTAGCAAGGCGGTATCCCTATTACCAACTTAACGTTTCACTTTAAACTTAATGTTCTATATAATTGTAGTTAGTATATGGGTGTTGTGTTTATACACTTCCGGTTCGTCTTCTGCATCTGCTTTTATAATAATGTGTTTGTGAATCAAACGAACGTATATTACTGACTGTATTTGAGGTATGTTTGCAATGATGTTTCGGTGGGTCAATCTAACATTTTTCGGAAGACCCGTCGTCCCACTTGATGACAGCAAGATGGCGTCCGCTGTTTTGGAATCAACGTTCGTTGCCTCCGTAACCTTGTCAGTTGTTAACAAGCTAGAGTAAGAAATGAAACCATCCGCTTCTCCCATAACAATGACTCGGTTCAGTATGTTTGGTTTGGAGGAGAAGGATCGAAGCTTCTGGAAAATAAATATATAGAGGATCTTAAATGAGTGACTGTATACTGTTTAATTTATTAAACGAGTTGGATAAAAAACTATATGATGCGAGGCTGTGCCGAACATTATATCAATTTTATCCAGCGATTCAATATAAAATAGGCACGAATGTGAGATTCTAATTAGCCCTCCAAAAATAACTTCATATTAAGCACCATTTATTATGTAGCTTCCTATATTATAATGTTGTCGTCTGATGCCGTCGTATGTTTGTATTTGACAACGTATGTTGACCATGACTTCTCCGTACGATACCGAACAATGGAACTACCTCGTCCATTTCCGTAATCCGGTATTTTTAACAAAACAATTCCGATGTACTGCAAGCTGAACAAAAAGAAAACAAACGATGCTTCGGCCCTAATTATTACACTAGTGTAATATGATTAATTCATCATCACAAGTTATGTGATGAATACTGTAGGCATAACAGTTACTGATGGGAGTGATGGGAGTGGACTATCATCTTGAACATGAACTGTTCTACTCAGTAATGACGTTAATTAAGCAACTCTCCCTAGTATACATTGGGGATTCTAATTTTGAAAGTTGTTTCTACAAATCAACACAACGTAAGGAAATTAAAATCAATTCAAAGTAAGGCAGTCAAATTACATACTTAACGTAATTCCTAAGTCCCCAGTTGCATTCTTGTTATCACTTTTTTTCTAAGAAGCCATATTGACTTGAATGCTTTAAAATATGATAATGTTAATGTGATCAGAGCAGACGATTTAAACGCGTTCTGTGATACTTAATTCTCCAGAAATACAACTGTTTATCAAGAAATACACAAGCACAACATATACAAATGAGACTATTATTGACATATTCTTAAGAGGATACTTAAGAAGTTTGACCCGTATATAATAAGGATAAATTAATAAGAGAGGACAGTGCTGGAAACCATCAGTTGTTATAGATAAATGAGGTAGTATAATGGGTATAAACTAATGTGAAGATGTACCATTTCTATGATACGCTCAGCTTGATCAGGTGTGGTAATGAGAAACTTTGTGCTGCACTGCTTGAACCGTCGTACAAGATCATCTGAAACAATAAATGTGTAAAGGTAGTGTTGTTGTTTTTCTTGTGTAATCCTAAATAGCTTTATCACTTGGCACAAACGACGCCGACACTGAAAAGGGGGAATCCCTGTGAATCGTGTGATTTATAACAGCATTTAACGTTATTAAAATCGCCTTAAAGGCAACACGAGTTAATCACAGCAAATGTTGGCCTCGTCATTCATGAAAACATGAATACCAATGGCAGACACATATAACATCTTCCGAGAACAACTCAGACTTAATGAAACCGAGTCTGCTACTTTTCTCTCTTGTTTGTGTTTGTTGCTTCCAAGGGATCCCCTTTTCGGTATTTCTTATGTGTACCGTTCCGAAGCTGCCGTTTCGAATCACACTCGTCTTGTAAGTCAGGAAGTGTCGATTCTTAAGAATGGCGGGAGGTGAACAGTATTGATTCTACCCAGGAAAAGTGGGTGGTCTGCCTCCACCACAAAAAAATCGACCGTTGTGTATAACATTACATGTGTTGAAAATGACGCAAAATACCATACAAACAAACAAATACAAATCATATCACCATAGTGCTCTGACCCTAAGTGAAACTATACTTACCATCTGTATATCCAGGTGACGCCGTCTGTAAGGTTGCACCAAGGAGGTTGACAGCGTACCAGATGATTGGATAGTCGATATGGTTGTAGGTAAGTATACAAAGTACATCGCCTTGTCGTAACCCCAGGCCCCGTAAACCTGCCGCTAGACGCTGAATTCGGTTTATTACTTCAGCATATGTATACGACTTGTTAGAATTAGCATCAACCTTGAACAAAAAATATATGAGAAATGTCAAAATACGCGAATGTCGTCCGGAGTTTCTTGTATTTTTTTTTTGTATTTTGTATAGTAACATCCGGACAATAATATATATGTATCTCTCCAGAGTTTGTTTTAAAATAAAATAAAATATAGATTATTTAACTGCTGGGATCGATTATAGGGAAATCATTCACGAGATGGTAGACGTGTGGTTCTTTTTACTGACGAGCGTAAGAGAGTGAATGAAAAACAACACACGCCTAATATCGAGTGAAGGATTTCCATATAATCGATCACAATAGTTAAATAATCTATTTATTACATTTTTAATCAGATTATGTATGATTTTACCAGAATTATTCGCTTTATTTAGCGTTATCGGCGGATGACGTCGACGTCACCAACACCAACACATTATTGACGTCATAACTCAACGTCGCAGTTAGTTATGTTTGTGTTCGGAGTTTGTTATTAATATTTAGCGATTATGAATATTCTTTCACTGAGAAATCCCAATCTTTCACTCATAGAAATGTAATAATAACCACTATTATATACACATTTATATGTAAAATATGGGAAATATGTAACCGGAGCTATATATATAGATACTGGCAGCGTGCACAATAACCATTTATTGGAAGGCGTTTGCCGTGCAGCAGTATCTCGGGAAAATGTCACGTTTGTTTAGAACATATGACTTCATGATTGACGTCAGAGAAAGAGTTGTTTTAACGTGCGGTTAGACGTAATCAAAATGGCTGGAGAGAGAGCGCTAAAATGCATTTTTTATTACTTTTGCCTTCTCGTTTGTCTGTTTGCGTGTTTGTTTTTGTGTTTTGTGGTTGACTGTCGTCCTTGAATGCTGCTTTCCCTGTCCGATATTTTTATATTTCTTTTCTTAGCCAATCGTGTATTACATATAATATACAGTGAATTACAAGGCAGAAATATCGATGTATAATAATAGAGTAGAATTCGTCCGGCATATGAGAAACCCTGCAACTGTATCAAAACTAAAAATGATGTTAAAAGGGCCAAGGAATGGTTGTCGTCTGTCACTGAAGAACGAGAAATGTATGACATACCACCTCAAGAACTCAATATTTTACCGGCTAAAATGTTTCTTGTAAGAAAACGCAATAAGAAACAGCACGAGCCAGATTCCCTGAAAGCATTTAAGTCAGTATTCAAAGACATCTGACTGAAAACAACTACAGCCACAGCATTTCCAAAGATGACATATTCAAACAATCTAGGAATGTTGTGTTCAGCAAAAAGAAAGCACTAAAAGAAGGATGGTCTGTGGAGAGAGAGAGGAGAGAGAGAGAGAGAGAGAGAGACACACACACACACAGAGACAGAGAGACACAGAGAGACACACAGGGAGAGACAGAGAGAGATTATGGTATAAACTTATTAATCATGTGAATTTATGTCAGAGTCAAAATGCTTCATATTATTAAATCTATGTGTCGGGCAAGACAACAGTTAAATAGTTAAATACAACAATATTATTAGGGAGGTTCATGTTATTTAAGCGTTCGTCAAGGCGAATGTTTGTCGCCGTTTTTAAATGATATCACAGAAGAGTTTAGACATAATTATATGGGTGGACGTTTAGTGCTTGCAATGTTTTTATTGTTATATGCAGAATATATTATTATTTTTTCAAAGTATGAGCAAGGTTTGCAGAAACGTTTATATATTTTATTCGATTATTGGAATTAGGTATAATCTCTTTAAGAAACTCTAGACTAGTTGCTATTACGAAATACTGGTTTAAAGTAATTAATTCTAAAAATAGTAAATATATAAATACAGTGTGTATTATATAACTGATAAAGTGTGAATTGTACACGTTATATGATACTGTGTAGTTTGAATAAACACGATGAATACCGCTCAGGTTTATGCTTCATTTGCCTCTCATTCAAAGTTTATTTGAAAAGCAAACAGGAAAAGTAGCATTCAAGGACGACAGTCAACCACAAACACACATGGAAACAAAGAACATCTTTATATAAAGATGAATAAAAGGCAAGGTAAGACATCACAAACACACAAGGGTTGACACTGGGGCTAGCGCCTTGGAACGGTCAGTGGCAAAAAAGGACGCTGGGGGTTTAGACCAGGTTGTAGGGTGTACCAAACCTCACTCTTACCCTAGTGTCATCCCACTAAACGGGACAGTCTAAATACAGATATCCGCGCCAGGTTGTAATCTTTAACAAACAAGGCAGCATTAATAGGCAATACAGGTAAAACACATATATGGTCATGTATATATAATATTAAAAGAACAGAAGCTTAGAAAGCCACAGAGTAAGTACTCAATGACTTGGCAAAAGCCAGAGCAACAAGAGAACAAACCGTCAAGGGTACGACAAGACAATATTGAAGACAAACATCAAACGCTACCGTCCTATAAGGATCTAGGTAGACGTCCTGATAGGGTAAACAATCTGTCCGGTCATCGCACAATCAAAGCGGAAAGCATAGTGGCGAACTGTAAATGGGTCATCCACTAAACATTGAGTGCGTTTCAAAATGATATGCTCATAAACTTTTGAACAAGTTTAATAAAGATAGTATGTAAATGATTATGGCCAAGGATCTTATGAAGTTTGTAAATCACATAACCATAGATGTCAAGTAGTCCTTGTAGCAGAAGAGTTCTTGAATTACTTTTATATTTTAAAAGTAGATCAGGGTTACGATAATAAAATATTGCAAAGGTTTTTCGAAGTTTATGTTAACGGTAGCCTTGCTGGAGTAGCTTTTAAGTTATACAAATATTACAAATACAAAGTCCTCAATACGACTACAAGCTCCAGAAAAACGAATAAGTTGAATCATAGACCCCATAAGAAGTAGCTCGGGGAACATCATCATCTAAATGGGGATAATTAACAATATCAAAATTAAAAGCATCTCTCTTGTCATAGATTTTACTAATTATTTCGCAATTATCAATAGAGAAATGTAAATCAAGAAAAGAAGCGACAATGTCGGAAATGTTAGCTTTGCTGAGTTGAAGTTCCTGTGGATAGATATTATTAACCATAGTAGGAAAGAAAGGACTGTCAATGTTCAATATGTCATCCAAATACCGAGAGGTGTCATTAAAGGCTTAAATTACATCTGCCCGTGTATTGGATGAAAGATTCAACATGAAATCTCTTTCATAGCAATACAAGAACAAATCTGCGACAAGAGCTGCATAGTTCGTACCCATAGGGATACCAACACTTTGTCTATAAACGGTAGTTCCATACCTGATAAAAATATCTAATAGGAAATTGAGTGCTTCACAAACTAAAGTCCACATAGTGTAATTGTCTATACTGTCGTTATTAAAAAAACGCTTTAATATTGTTACAGGCCAAAAATATAGTTATTTCTCTAGCGAAAGTTTTTTGAATAAGAGCAATGAGCTTGTCTTTGATAATACGATGTGGTAAGGTTGTATAAAGTGTAGAGAAGTCATAAGTACTTACAGATGAAACTTGATGTTTATTGCAAATTTTATCAAGAACGTCTCCTGAGTTTTTAATAGACCAAAATAAATTAATCCCAAAGTTTTAGCATAATATTGTTTAACGTGATCTTTAGGGACCGACCATTTTGATGGGTGTGGGGCTAGGATTTTCCTTTCAGCCGGAATACATTTTTTTGCATTTCTTTAAAGCCGGGAGTTTTATTTCGCCTAGTACACTGGCTATAATATTGTTTTCGTCAACTTGAAAGCCGGAATATTTTTAAGTTTTACTATTCGTAGAATAAGAAGTGCAGTTGTAGATCTACTCAACGTCCGCGTCAACTTTGGTTTTCAGTTGTTTGCCAAGTCCAATTATTTCAGCAACAGCTGGTCAGTGAAATTGAAATATGTCAGCAGTACGTATATCAGCAAGGACACTGGTAGACACATGTTCCATAACTCTATATTGCATTTTAGCAAAATTAATAGACCTTTTTCTTGATAAATATTTTCTGTATTGTATTTTAAAAAAAGGTGTAGCCCCTTTTCGACTTAGAATTTATTTTATTTTATTTGTTGGCAAGTCCATTTGTTTTAATACCTATTAGCCATAGATCTCTGTCAAAGGAGCTTGACAAATGTTATCAGTCATTCAAGAATACTTACATACACATTTTTCAAAACTTTGTATTTCATTTTAGCCAGATGATAAAAAAAGGTCCGTTTAGAGTTTCAGGTTAAAGTTGTTTAACCAGCTTCATATATTTCAATGAAACTCACTTCATACATCAAATAACAATGGCAAGCCTGTAAGTTTCATTAGCCCCACAAACCCCACACCTTCCACACTCTTACACCACCACCACCATCACCCCAGATAAATAGACAAATATTTGTTCTATTCCCACACCCTCTTCAAGTTCATATTTTTCTGAGGTATTGAAGGTCTCGCTTGGTATTTGGTATATATGTTAACTGACCACCCCGTCCCCGCACCCACTACCCCATCACCTCACCACCACATATTAACCTCCACAATTAATACTTGACCTTGTGAATGAACTGGCACCATGGTTGGTGAGACATAAGAGTCAGTGGCTTAGTTTAAAATTGACTCCGAATAGTGGAGCATGCTGCCCTTTCGATAGCTCTTGTTTATATTGATCTTTCCATATTTGGTGGAAGGATTCCATTTGCTGGTTTTAATCTTTAGTTATGTTTGTCCCTGTCTGATTTCTATGTGAGGCCCTTTTGTTCTTCTAAATTATGTATTGATTGGTTTGGATGTTTGTTTGGTGGTGTAGGGGATTGTCTTGTACTGGACAATGTCTACCATGTTCCATACCATTATTATTAACACTGGCATACAGGCATAGTTTGTCTTTACCCCGGCATTCCATGTGACTGAAGCTGCTTCTTAAGTCCACTTACTTATTGATGATATTCACAAAGTCCATCGCACAAGTACCAGGACCCTTGTATTGTATTACTACCATGACCACTGCATATCACATTGATTACTAACATGTCCAAAGTACATCACATGTATAACTATCGTAGCTACTCTTTACCATTTTCTACTACCATGACATTATCACAAGTATAATACTACCATGACCACTGTATATCACAAGTATAATACTACCATGACTACTACGACTAAATACCACATTTATTACTACCATGACCACTGATATCATATTTATTAATAATATACCTCATGTCAAAAACCCATGATAAATTTCCATAGACTTATTTTCCCATTTTTGTAATATCTCATATCGCTTGTAATGTCTCCATGAAGTGAGTCACTGAATTATAGTCTTTGATGTAATGTCACCCAAGTATAATTTGTACTGCAAAACTTTCTGAAGATGATTTGAAAAGTTTACTCGAGTTCACGGCTGAAGAACACAAAGAACCATCCACAGACATGTATATTCTAGGTGCTGAGAATAGTGATTTTGAACAGAGAGAAGTTACAATGTTTTCTCATGTTTTATTTCAAAGAAATATTTAGCAGAACCAAATATCTTTTTCAAAAGTATTTTTCAGTATAATAAAATAAATAGTCTCAGAAGGTTGACAAATATTCACTGCCACCCTCACAGTATTGCAATATTTAGCTACTACCATGAACAAAGTATATCACAGGCAGAGAATTACTGTAGGAGGAAGGTTAAAAATTACAAAAATTAAAATGTGTTAAAGCATAATTATTTTATTTGAAAGGAAGAAAATGAAATTTTCTATTAAAATCTGGGAGTCCTGAGGTAAAACAAACAACAATAAACTATCAAACTCCCTACGGAAAAATAAAAAACATAATTTCGTTTTGTCGTAGGAGGGTTCGTAAAACAAATTATCGAAAGATAATGGCCTTATTACTAAAATGACCTATGTATACCAAATTACTACCATGACTACTTTATAACACTTTATACACCACTTCCAGTGTATACCACATGTATCACATTTATAACTACCATAACTAATATATACCACATTAATTACTACCATGATATATGTACATCACATTTATTACAACCATGAATACTATCACCGTCTTCTATTCTCATTTCAACTGGATTTGTTATCGTAACACGGATCTTCTTTCCAAATATAACCGTTACCATCAACTTCGTAAAACCTTTGCAAAATTTTATTATCGTAACCATGATCTTCTTTCTAAATACAAAAGTAATTTAAGAATCTGCGACAAGGACTATCACAACCCGACTTCTATGGTGACGTGATTTACAAACTTCGTAAGATCCTCGGTCAAGATCACTTTGATACTATCTTTCTTAAACGTCTTAAAAGGTTTATCAAAAGAGGTTATGACCCTATCATTTTGCAATGCACTGCATGCTTGGTGGTGGACTCATTTACAGTTCGCCACTATGCTTTCCTCTCTAAATGTAAGTAAAACACAAAGATGCCCGTGTATATTTATATACAAAAACCAATAGCCTAGAAAGCCACAAATAAGGTACTCAGTGACTTGACAGAAGCCAGAGCAACAAGAGAATAAACCCTTGATGGCACTACACGACAAGATTGCAGACAAACATCAACGTCGCCGTGCTTTTGGGCTTTGGGTAGACGTCATCATAGGGTCCACAGCCAATCCGGTCATCGCACAATTAAAGAGGAAAGCATAGACCCAAGCATGCAGTGCGTTGCAAACTGATAGTGTCATAGCCTATATGATAAACCTTTTAACAAGTTTAACAAAGATAGTATAAAAGTGATCATGAACTAGGATCTTACGAAGTTTGTAAAACATCACCATAGAAGTTATGCTGGGATAGTCCTTGTCGCAGAAAGAGTTCTCAAATTACTTTTATATTTGGAAAGAAGATCAGGGTAACGATAATAATATTTTGCAAAGTTTTACGAATATAGATATAAAATATCGAACAGGAAAAGCAGCATTCAAGGACGGTAGTCCTGACGGAGTAACGTTTTAGTAATACAAACATTACGAATATTAAAATCCTCAACTCGAGTACAAGCTCTATGCAAACGAATAAGTTGAGAGACATAGACCTCATAAGAAGTTGCTCGGGGAACATCCCCGTCTAAATGGGGATAATTAACAATATCAAAATAAAAATCATCTCTCTTGTCATAGATCTTGCTAATTATTTCAAAGATCCATAACAAATCATATTTGTAAACTTACGGACGTTTAAAAGAGGTCCAAAACTCGACAAAAGTGTCTAATACTAGATCACGAGGAAAGTTAAGGAAAACTCTATTAAAATGGGCAGAAATGTCGATAAGCACAAAACCTTCAACAAGTATAAGAAACACATGTGTTTAAGGAAAAACTGGATCAATGAATGTCATACAATCCGTGTGGGTTGAAAAGATGACAATATTGATTTAATGTATGGGGAGACTTTCTACGGTCGCCACAAAGACCAACGTAAACATAACTTAATTTAATAAAACTGTTCTTATCTTTTGATCATATTATGTGTAAGTAACAGTGTATAGCATTTTTGTATTTTTCGATATGAAATAGTATGTTAAACCAACTATAAAATGATCAGATGACATACCAAAGCAATGCTGTCGCCATATTGTTTCATCCGTTCTATCATAAACTGAGCAAGGTTAACGTCAGGTACAAAATAGTCTTCTGCAATCGGCGCCATATTTCTATAAAAAAAAAACAATTTCTTCTTTTATTCTTCGTCGTCGTCTGCTTATTCTAATACTTCTTTTTTTTCTTCTTTTTCTTATAATATTCTTTTACTACATCATTATACATCTTTGTTGAGTATAAAAACTGATATACAAACCTAAACAAACAAAAACATTTACCAAAGGAAATTAATAGTGTGCGCATGTCAAATTGTAAAAACTATATTAGACCCACTATTTTTTGTATTATCATAGCACAAACATGTGTTACACATCACGTTTATTCGAAGATTACTAAGTGGGAACACGGTAGTATTGATTGTTTTGAAACTCTCGGCGTGCATATCTTGCATTTTTGCAAATACAAATATGAATTATTAATATAAAGCAAATTGATTTTGCCTATAACTTTGGTAAATAGCACCAATAATATATTTAAACCTATGGTAAACAAACGAAGAAGAAAAGAGAATCTTAAAATTTGATTTAGTTATATGCAAGCAGGTTTAAAGTCAAATGATACTGGATTAATACATTCCGATGCTAATTTGTTGTGCTACAAATTGCCGTTTGTCTCATAACATCTTATTAGCTGCATTTGGTTGCGTGTACATGGATAATTCTTGATACTTTACCTTGAACTGAACTGAAGTGTACTTAATAATACCCAGCTTCAATAGGTGAAAGAAGGCCCCCAAGTAACCCTCCGGACATTGTTCGTGCACGGGTGGGCACCTGGGTAGAACGACCGAGGTGCCGCAAGCCAACTGGATAGTTTCCTCACATAAAGATTCCTTGTCCCATGAGGGCGCGAACACGCAGCAGTGAGGGGCAAGTGGTTTCAACTCAGATAGTCTAACCACTCGTCCACGGACACCGCTCACTTTACCTTGAATACTTTTTTAACACACTTTTTTGGGGATGGACAACCAAAATAAAGACTGTCAACGGAACTGTCCGAACACGTTGGTGTGATTAAAATTAAACGACGTGTAAATTTAAATTATGATGTCTTGCACCATTTCTTTCAAATGTTTATTTTTACATGTTGTGTACGTTTGTTTGTGTTTGGATGGCTGAGTGCCATGACTGGTACACATGCTCGACTTGACTCTTCTTTTACTGGTTTTGCAGTAAAAACAATTAGTTGATTGGGTTAATATGTCAAATTTATACAACGACCATCATCATTTTAAATGATTCCGTTTAGTGTCCAAAAACTAAAATTAAGACTAAAGAAACTGTACAAAATAAATCAAAATAAAAATGAAATCAAAACAACATGTTATAAAAAAAATGATTGAGATTGTATTAATTAAACATGGACTGGTCAAAGAAATGTAAACAATACATTACCAATCGCAAACACATAATTATAGTTAGTCATAGTTATATACACTTGAAAAATTAAACATGGAAACCTACCTATTATAATATACAATGTAAACAGTGTTCGCATCCATCCACAAATGGCAATTCTTCGCACCGTTAAATTCAAGTCTCAAGTTAGGCAAGAAGCCCAAGAGGGCATGTATCGCTCTACTGGCTATATGGTGTCAATGGTGGGGTGGGGTGGGGGATAGAATGAGTGTGTGTCAGATACGGCAGTATCAAACTAGTGTTTTTATAAAGTGTCTTCAATTACCAAGATATAGAGGGAGGGATGTATTTGGCTCAAGTTTGATTAGCTTTAAAACAAATCAAATTTTCGTTAATATAAACACTCAAACCAAGTTTGACATGTGACCCAGGAGCGGGGCCAAATTTGACCACATGTTCACCATTTGAACAAACACGGTAGAGGACCATTAGCTCAGTGTAAATACAAAATATTAAACTGTTGACTCTTGTAATTTCCGAGAAAGGGATTTTTTAAAGTTTGGCCCTATATAAGTCTATGTAAAACTGTGACCCTCGGGACAGGGCCAAATTTGACTCCGGGGTCCAGGATCATCATTTGAACAAACTTGGTAGAATGTGTTTGTTTGTATGGTGTTTTTACGTCATTTTCAACACATGTAAGGTTATATCTGAAGATTTTTGTAGTGTGGTGGAGGAAGACAACCCACTTTTCCTGGATATAACCAGTACTCTGTACACCTCCTGTCATCCGTAAGAATCGACACTTCCTCACTTACAAGTCGAGTTCCCAATGGGATTCGAACGCGCAGCGGTGAAAGGCGAGAATGTTTACAACGCATTGTCGTTAACCCCTCGGCCAATGAGACGCTTATATGGTAGATGACCATAAGATGGTGGTAAATATAAAATATTAAACGTCTGGCTCTTGTAGTTTCAGAGAAGAAGTTTTTTAAATTTTTCCCTATGTAACTCTATGTAAAACATGTGAACCCTGGGGTGGGGCCAAATTTGACCCCAGGATCATTAAATCAAATTGGTACAAGACCATCAGCTGAGTGTAAGTTCAAAATATTAAACCTTTGACTCTTGTTGTTTCAGAGAAGAAGAGTTTAAAATGTCTTCCCTATATATAAGTCCATGTAAAACAATGATCCCTGGAGCGGGGCCAAATTAGACACCAGGGTCACCATTTGAACAAACTTTGTAGAAGAACATAAGCTGGGCATAAATTCAAAATATTACACCTTTAGCTCTTGTAGTTTCAGAAAAGAAGATTTTTTAAGTTTATCCCTATATCAGTCTATGTAAAACTGTGACCCTGGGGCGGTGTCATATCTGACCCTAGGGTCATCATTTGAAAAATTTGATAGAGGACAATAATTTGATGGTAAAGCAAAATATTAAACCTTTGGCTCTTAAAATTTTTGAGAAGACGATTTTTGAAGTTTTTCCTTATATAAGTCTTTATAAAACCGTGAACCCTGGGGCGGGTCCAAATTTGAACCCCAAGGTCAGAATTTGAACATACTTGGTAGAGAATCCATAAGTTGACAAATAAAAGAATATTAAACCTTTAGCTCTTGTAGTTTTAGAGAAGAAGTTGTTGGAAGTTTTTCCCTATAACTCTATGTAAAAAAGTATGAAAGGAGAAAGGCCTATCGTCTTAACGAGGCAAAGGTTAACGACGGACGGACGACCGACGGACGAGGGACAACTCGCCATCACATGAGCTCTGCTTGCCTTCGGCCAGTAGAGCTAAAAAAAAACTATTCACTACAAACAAATAATATTTCATTTAGATATAGCCTACTTATAAAACTGTGTGCTACTAAGCAGTTTTTATGGCATACATTTGCATCAACACGCAACTGTCATTTTGCGTCAACCTCAGTGCATTAATTATTCCCATGTTAAACACAGCAAAACTAACTCAGGCACGTGCGTGATATGCTTTTATCTTAGTCATACATATATGCATAGATATGACATTACACATGCTTAATCACCCTTAGGACATGTCGTCTGCTTTTCAATAGTCTTTTGACTGTTACCTGTGATACGCAGGCTTCATATTCTCTGCTCTCAGCTAAATTCCATTTTGTTTGTTTCGCCCATTGTTTTCTCGTTTAGGGCAACGCGTTTTGTTAGAAACTGGAACCATATGCCGCTGACCATGGAATGGTGTGAAAATACCGCATTGAAGGTTCCATGATCACAGTCATATGCATACCATCTTCGGGATGGCTCAAATTTATGTACTACTGGCATTTAAATATTGAGTTCTGCTCAACCCGGGGCTAGAGGGCGTAAACGGTAGCAAGCACTGTTCTCTACCTACCATTCAGTCTCAATCAAACCGAGACTGCAATATTGTTTGTATCTGTTGTGTTCGGCGATTTCCAAATGTCTCTGTTCATGCTTTTTTAATCAGAAACGCCGCCTACTGCTATCACTATGTGTACGAGAGGGTTCAACATGTAGACGCTTGACAGTTTAAATATAAATCGTGTTGTTTAAAATGTTCATTTGAATCCAGTTTATGCTTTAAATGTTGATACAGGCGCTATAACTTTAAGAGTTGTGTACATTTGAAGTAACTGCATATTTCAGATATTAAAAGACAAAAAAAAATTAAAATGGCCTTCAAAATCAGTAAACATGTTGATTGTTTATGAACGAACTAATATATTTAATAGTTTTATACGTGGATAAAGCTCAGTCTGAAATTCTACAGCTTAACGTTTATATATGTAATCTCTCAAAGGTATTGTCAAAATGTGTATTTCACCCATTTCAATGTCCTGAAGAGTAAAAAGATTTCCACTACATAACTTTGCATGGAGGCCGTCATTTGTGTTTACATACATTACCGCAGATTTACCTGATTTTGAAGGGGCTTAATCTCACGATTTAATGTTTAACAAGAAAAGTCATAGTATACAATCTATACTATGAAGACGAGCGGCAGTAAGGATAAATATTGTAGTATATATATACTAAACCAAATTGCTAAGTATCAACCTAAGAATATGTCAATAATATTATCATTGTTTTGTGTATTTTGAGCTTGATTAGAGATACGGTTAAAGTGCAAAATAACGAGTGTGTAAATCGTCTGCTCTGACTGCATGAACATATTTTAAAACTTTTAAGTCAATGTGTTTTCTTAGAAATAAGTTATAACACTTATACAACTGGATATATAGAGTTTTATTAAGTACTTCGAATTAGTGAAGCTTTCGATGTTCCTAATTCTAAAATATGCCAGTTAAAATTATTTTGACATCATGTTTTACTAGCATTACCACTACAAATGCGTTTGCAAAAGAATTTTTTTTCGAAATATTTAATGTTAGCGCTGAATTACAGTTACTTGAATTTCAAACAACATTCAATGTACTGGGAGGTAATTTAAGATTATCCATATTTCATTTTTTTATAGACGGAAAATCTGCGATAAATGGGTCAAATTTTTATGTTTTTTTTCTATTATTTCATACCAATTTTAAGGATTTTATATCTTTAAGCGATCTTTTACTCATGTTATATGTTTCATCAGTACATTTCATGTTTTCATATAAAGGGAGGGTAACTCTCAAAAGATGTAACAATTTAAACAAAAAATAAATGTTTTACAAACTATGGGTCAAAACAAAATACTTATCATATATCCATTCTAAAATATATTTAAAATAAGAAAATTAGTTAAGATACAAAAGTTGATACTTAGCAATTTGTTCAGTGTAGTATATACTGTACATGTATTTATTTTAATGCATATTGTGTGTGTTTTTTGTGTAAAATTAATAGTGAGTTCAATTTGGTGTAGCAAAGGCAGAGAACTAATGGTAAAAGTAAAATAAAGATGAAATGTTTTTATTTGAAACTAAACGTGCAATTTAAGTGCTTCGCTATAACCAAGAAAGCGTTATA
>JAWPHD010018580.1:0-39266 GCA_037043455.1 Cyrtodaria siliqua
TAGGTCGACTTCATAGAAACGCAAATTATAAACAACATTAAATACTGCTAAAGCTTTTCGAGTGTTGCTTCGGAAAGTAACATCTTTTTGTTTCCTTGCAGATTCATACCTTTGGCCTTAACCATTAACTTTTAACTGCAAAAAGTAAAACATATCTTCATGAATTGTAAAAAGGTTGGTCAGAACATACAAACATGTCTTAAATAACAGAAAGACATCGCTCATAAACGGACTATAAAACAGTTATACTGTTCGTGGGGTTATTTCATATTTTCGTTACTTTGTTTTCGTTTGTTTGATTGGCAATATTTCAATTGTTTTTTACAGCTTTTCGTGGCGTCTTTTCGATATTTTGTTCATTTGCGTGGAATTATTTCGTGTTTTTTTTATATTTTGCCTGACGTCTTTTTGTCCTTTCGTTATTTCACGTGGTGTTAATTCATCTTTTCGTGTGGCGTCTCTTCGTTATTTTGCGTGTCATTTTTTCGTAGTTAGGATTAGGATTACTTTGCATGGTTTTTTCCGTGTTTCCATCCATTACGTCACATTACGTGGTCCGAGTATTATCGTTCATACCCCCATCCAACCCCTCCTCCAAGAAGCAAAAACGGGGTTGGCTGGGGTATGAAATAAAACCTAATAAAACCTAAATTTCTGCTTTATAAGTTTGCATATTGTAATATCAAAACGTTTAATAGGGGATTTTAAACAAGTTATCGTATTTTTTCAGTAAAAAATGTTTTTAAACGTGTTTTGTTGTCGAAATATCCGTTATAACATCCTGCTAATATAAACTTTCCCATCGCTTCATGGAATTAAGGCGGGAACAAAGTTTACAATATGCAGTTTTTTAAAGCCGAAATGAGTGTTTTATTTCATACCCCTTTCGACCCCGTTTTCGCTTCTTGGAGAAGGGGTTGGATGGGGTGTGAAAGTTAATACTCGGACCACGTAATGTTTTCTCTTGGCGTCTTTTCGATCGGCATTATCGACGTCATTTTGCGGCGCAATACGAAAAGACTTCAGGGCAAGTTTTGACATTTTTAAGTCTAAGAATTATTTTTTAAATCATAGTTTTATTTGACAACAGAATTGTTTCATTTTTTCCATTCTAGTAGATAGGGATATAATCACGGTAGGATTTAAGACGGTAACATATCAAATTTTAAGCAAATATTTTTTTCATTTTTTCCCGTCATTTGTGATAATTTTTTGTTGTCAACAAAATAGCGGGTATGTGTAGCTCTGAGTAAAATGTATCTTTTTGCTATAGAATAAATAAGATTTTCGTTTTTCAATAGTGGTCTACATATATAAAAGTAGATACTGAGCTAATTTTATTTTCGAATGTCAAAAGTGTGAGTACAGTATTTTACAATGAACATGTCAAAATAACTCCAAAATGTTTGTAATTTAAAGAATATTTAATAAAAAATCATTAGAAGACTGATGACCTATATATTTTTTAACTTGTTTCAAAATAAATGTCATAGGACATTGTCATCCAAACGTTTTAAAACAACGTTGAGCATTAGAACATACTTTATAACGATGGGTGGGGTACGGTCCATATATGTTTGCTTGTTAAAGTGAAAAGATGAATGAGATTACATTTGTTTGTGTATGTTTTGAAAGATATGTATATATACTGAAAGGAAAAAAGAAACGCATAATCAAAAAATTGCCTAAACTACACTATTATATAAACCTAATTTCACGTAATATTCGAGATATATCTCAACGTGTTCTGTACAAAATGGGGCTAGAGTTAATTACAGAAAAGACAACTCTGTCATGTAGTAGACCTTTTAATCAAAGTATACTTTGTTACACGAAATTTATAAATGTTGAAGATTCACTTGAAAAAGTCAGCCATTTCAGTATTGTGTTTTTTGTTGAGATTGCAACGTTGTTAAAGCCTTTGATTGCTCATCTGCTTGAGCCAAATGCGCATTCTGCCGATAATGAAACTTGAAAGGGTAACCATTGGTGTATTCGGTGCTGTTTAAACCTTCCTTCCGAAAGGACAGGCCAAATGTCACGCTGTACCATTCGATCAGCAGTAGCATATTAAACATACAATATATAGCGGAAATACCCATTATGCGTTTCTGTTTCCTTTCAGTATATGTAATCGAAAATTAATGATTGTTTTTAATAAATATAATGTTTATGGAAAAAATATTGAAAATGTTCAATGACTCTATTTTTCCTCTTTTTAGTGAAATTTTGGAGTTGAAAATATGTGTCTTCTTCAAAGACGTCTAGTGGTGAAAAACGTGTGATGACCATCCCTTTGTTTGATAATTGTGTATCTAAATGATGCCAAAGAAGCTTTAAAAATCGATTTAAAAAAAAATCTCAGCACTACGTCCTTTCCCAGCCAATCTCCTTAATTGTACAATAAAGCCACTATAAATATGTGATAGTATAATACTACTACTACACAAAATGCTATAGCAGGAAAACAACGTTGAAAAGTGACGTTATATGACGTCACTTGACGTCACTTTTTTTAACCGTTAATGTCACAGAACGAAAGTAAATAAACAATAACAAATACACAGTGGATTTAAACTAGTATAATACATATTAATATACTCAGTAACAGTTAACACTTAAGCTTAATATTACAATCCTAACGCTATTGATGATTATGTGTATGTCATGTTATTTTTAAAAGCTGAATCAATAAGAACAACCGACATTTTAGACCTTTTTCCGCTTGT
Source organism: Cyrtodaria siliqua (assembly GCA_037043455.1). NCBI lineage: Eukaryota > Metazoa > Mollusca > Bivalvia > Adapedonta > Hiatellidae > Cyrtodaria > Cyrtodaria siliqua. The sequence continues at coordinate 2,730 of JAWPHD010018580.1, forward strand.
AAAATGGTGCACTCTGACAAGTTTGGGGAGACACTTTTGGGGATAAAGAGATAAAAGCAGTTACGCCACTAGAAACATAGTTTTTTCTAGGAAACGTTAAGATCTCGCCCAATACCTTTGGGCGGAGTAGATTTGAGTGATATGGCTAATCGGTTCAATTGAAATTAATTTAATTTTGAGCTTACTGGGGCATGTGAAATAAATGGACGGTCAGCAAAGATTATCATTGATATAAATTTGTAATATTTCTCATGCTCTTCTCCAGAACATGTTTTAATATATGTGTGTATTTGTATTTAGTATGTCTTATATGTATTACCGCCTCAGTGCTGATGGCGATGGACATTGTAAAATGTTTATGCCTTAATAAAAATTGAATTGAATTGTAATTATAATGATTGTTTTTCATATTTTGCGATGTTATCGAAGTATAACACGTCAATGAAGGGTCACACATTTTGTGGTTTATACAATTTGTGACCCATCATTGACGTGTTATATTTCTATAACATCGCAAAAAATGAAAAACAATCATTAGCATAGTCTCGCTTTAAGTATCCAGTTGGCATATATACTTACAAAACAGCTGTGGGCAGACTGAAGCACACATGTAGTATTAATAGTAGGTAGACAAATACTGTTCCCAACACAGGAGCCATCTCTGCAGTTTATTGGCGGCTGAAACAAGAAGGAAGTTATAATATAATCGCACGTCTCTAGTTTGTTTACGTCTATAATTAAAATTGCCCAAAATAAAAAATATATACCTTTTACGACAGAAAGTTAATATACTTTGAGATAATGTAAAACATTGACATACCGTCGAACGAATAAAAGTGTTGAATAACAGACAAAAGAACTGTGTTCCCCGCATATGCAATACTATTTAAAGAGACACACGGTAAGCATGAGGTTGTTTTAAACATAATCACGGATCAGTACAAATTAAACGTTGACATAAGTTTCTTCCCTTTTTAAAGTTATTCCTTTCTTCTGTTAACAAGAGCATTAAGAATTGCAGGGCAATCCATAGTCCCCCACAGGCCCAGACAAGCATTTTCCAGACATTTGCTATGATGGATGTCAAAGATCAAGGTCAAGGTCACAATGACCTTATTTTGGTAAGCGACACACCGCTATCCCAAGATGTATTCACATACCAAGTTTGGTATATCTGAGTGTTATAGTATTGAAAATAGGGTCTGGACAAACATTTTTTATGACAGAGGTCACAGGTCAAGGTCAAGTTCACAGTGATCTTATTTTGGTACGCGACACACCGCTATCCCAAGATGTATTCACATACCAAGTTTGATATCTCTAAGTGTTACAGTATTGAAAATACGGTCCAGACAAGCATTTTCTGTGACAGAGGTCACAGGTCAATCTCACAATGACCTTATTCTGGTACGCGACACACCGTTCGTTATCCCAAGATGTATTCACATACCAAGTTTGGTATCTCTAAGTGATATAGTATTGAAAATATGGTCCGGACAGGCATTTTCTATGACAGAGGTCACAGGTAAAGGTCAAGGTCACAGTGACCTTTTTTTGGTACGCGACACACCGCTATCCCAAGATGTATCCACATACCAAGTTTGGTATCTCTAAGTATTATAGTATTGAAAATATGGCCTGGACAAGCGTTTTCTATGACAGAGGTCACATGTCAAGGTCACAGTGACCTTATTTTGGTACGCGACACACCACTATCCCAAGATGTATCCACATACCAAGTTTGGTATCTCTTAAGTGTTATAGTATTGAAAATACGGTCCAGACAAGCATTTTCTATGTATTTTCTATGACAGAGGTCACAGGTCAAGGTCAAGGTGACAATGACCTTATTTTGGTACGCGACACAACACTATCTCAAGATGTATCCACATACCAAGTTTGGTATCTCTTAAGTGTTATAGTATTGAAAATACGGTCCGGACAAGCATTTTCTATGCATTTTCTATGACAGAGGTCACAGGTCAAGGTCACAATGACCGTATTTTGGTATGAGACGCACCGCTATCCCAAGATGTATTTACATACCAAGTTTGGTATCTCTAAGTGTTATAGTTTTGAAAATACGGTCTGGACAAGCATTTTCTATGACATAGGTCACAGGTCAAAGTCAAGGTCACAGTGACCTTATTTTGGTACGCGACACACCGCTGTCCCAAAATGTATCCACATACCAAGTTTGGTATCTCAAAATCTTATAGTATTGAAAATATGGCCCGGACAAGCATTCGGAAGGACGGACGGAACGACGAGGTGCAAACCTATAGTCCCCCGGGACCGTTTGAGGACTAATAACTAAATAAGCAATTGAACAGTTTGTAGTAATTGACGTTACGCTAGTTTTGAGAAATATATTGCACACTTATTTAAATTTCATAATACTATTTTCTCTTAACGTAAACTATTACATCAGTCATTTATATCGATGACTGGCTAATGCAATTTATGTAAATAAATAATTGTGTAAAATTTAATAATTTTGATTTTTCGTTTATGGAAATTCATTGTGTTTAAGAACATGAGTAAATAGCCTATATTGGATTTCACTTTAAAGAAAACAGCATGGGCAGGTTATGTATTGCTTTCAAAATAATGTTGGTTAAACAGTAAAAATAAGAAAGGTTTCAGCGTGTCTCTTTAAAATGAAAACACATTAGAGTACAACTATCCTTGAGTAGTTATACATGAAACCATTTTTATTCAAATAGCACCTCAAGTTTTCTAGCGAGGTATTCGATATTTATATATGTCTGATATCTGCACAAGTAACCCAGATTATAAGGTGTGCATTTATCAATTCACATTATTTGTCATATTATCATGATATCATATTGGCTTGATAAATATGTTTACAGTAAGATTCAAGCTCACTGTAGATGTTTTCATCCGGTTGTTTTGAAAAGCGAATTCAAAAAAATTACACATAGAGGGAACATAATCCTTACGTTAATGAAACAGTTGTAAATGTTAAAATTTGTATTGCATAATAAAACATCAACATGTATTTATAAAATGATTGTAACATATGTGTACAAACACAGTAAACAAAACACGTTTTCAATATGTTTCGTAATGTGCACTTAACTAAGTAGGAAGAAAATGTGCATATTTTATCAATTAAATTTTACCTGTGTAGCTGTGATAGATCTGTTAGAAACCGAAGCTGCTGGCGTTGGTTTTATTGAAGAATCTTCTTTAGAAACCGAAACTGCTGTCGTTGGTTTTATTGAAGAATCTTCTTTAGAAACCGAAACTGCTGTCGTTGAATTTGTTGAAGACGATGTGCTTACAGTATTCGAAACTGTTTTTAAAGAAAAATAATAATAATAATAATAATAAATTCTTTATTTAAAGAAGGTTAACACATTATGACATACTATCAATATATACACATCATATTTTCAATGCGGCCTTCTGTATATAAATTAACAAACATTTAGTGATTTTTAACAAATACACTAACAATAAAAGCATTCAATCTTCGACAAACACTCAGTTATATTTCAATATAGAAGAAATCATAGAAGTCCTACATAATGTACATATATATCCAAGCAAAAAAAATAAATAAAAAATAAATAAAAATATCATTCATGTTAATGTGCATTTTGCAATAAACATTTTATAATTATATTTAAATGACTGGATAGTAGGAAGAGAACGTATGTCGACCGGTATATTGTTTCAAACGTGTCGACCAAAGTCGCTAAAGCTGTCTTTCATGTATTTAGATTGCGGTTTTTGTGTAACAAGTCTATTTCGTGTAGCTGATCTTAGATTATACCTATTATTACATGAGAATGTCAAAAGTTCTGATATGTAAGTAGGAGCTAGGTTGTTTATTGCTTTATATATCAACACACCAGTATGATAATGACATATGTTATGAAAAGAAAGCCACAGAAGTTCAATGAACATATCCTTAGAATTAGTTACAAAAGGTTTGTTTAATATTATACAGCGAGACAGTAAAGATAAAGAAAGAAATACGTCTTAATCAATGCATGTTTAAGATGTGGATACTTGAACAAATTCATAATGATAATGTATTGCCAATAATAGGGTAAGCTTTTGGAGACGTCACACCTCTTAAAACGATGAACGACATAAGAAAGCTAAACTTTATGTATATGTTTTGAAAGTAATGAACTGTTTGTCCGAAAGCATTGACCCTTTCAATTTATTTTCGGAACATTATATTCATTCAGATTTAACCCTTTGTTGTCATCTGAGTTGTTGGAACATTTAAATCAGGCTTAAGAAATGGTTTTGGCAAATAACGTTACATTAGACAACATATTAAACTCTGATGTTGTAATAATGTCGCCACTAATGCAAGAATAACGGCTGTTGGTGTGGTCTGAATGAATTGAATCATGCAGGATACATGTCTTCACCATGCATTTTTCCGGCTTTTACGCTAGATTGAGAAAGTAAAATTGAATGTATATGCTTTCATTTTTATCAGTGTGCACTGATCGTATGAAGTTCAGAACTCTGATAAACATATTTTTACTCTTTCATTTTGTGGTGACAGCAAGTTGGGGGAAACCCGATTCTCATACCAACAAATGCTGTAAAGGTGATCTCTTGGAAGCAACAAACACAAACAAGAGAGAAAAGGAGCAGACTCGGTTTTACTGAGTCTGTTCACGAGGCATGTTTCTCCAGTCATTGAGGAATATACAAGGGGTGATCTAGAAAACCGCGGATTTTTCTCATAAAATCTTCAACATACAATCATGAAAAACTGTTACAATTTTATTTCTACAAAGGTAACTTTTTATTTTATTCGCGCGTAGTTAATCTGTTGATTTTTTACGTCCTCATATTTATAACTAATTCCTACCGTAGGTCACGCTATTAAGCTTTACCAATTGTCATATATAAATATATGTACTATGTAAAATTGAACTTTTCCGACAAATGGCATTGTTGACTGTGTTCTACGAAAGCTACATTTCGTGTTCGACTTGAATACCTACGTCTGTAAACACAGAATTTGTTAAGCGCTGTGATCTAGTAGTAGAGGGTTGGACCCTTGATCCAAAAGTCGTGGGTTCGATCCCCGCCATAACCACATGTGTTGTGTCCCTGAGCAAGACACTTTATTTGCATTGCTTAGTACTGGTTCTACCCAGGAAGACAATCAAGAAGTATCTTAGAAGCATAGAAGCAACTCACTTACAACAGGTATAGAATTAGCAAATTAAAAATAAAAAATAAATAAATAAATAGTATGATAAAATCGCCATTGATATCACACATCATACAGAACACTAATATGCAATATGAACATTGATCCTCGTCAGATTTTGGGCGAATTTCTAAGTCCAAAATACACCAGGAGCCATTGTTCTCAATTCATAAGCAACTGAGGCTAGTATATTAAAATAGAACATATTTAAATCGTTATTTAAAAATATACTTACATATTGTTGCCAAAACGCACGCAATCAGAAAGTTATTCATCTTCAATGTAGGCTCCACGTTATACTGTCACCGTGAGTTGAGATCTAGCATTAAACCTTTTGAACAGCAGTATATAAATAAATTAATCCAACTGAAAGGACTAATCAAAATGTGTTTTTATATTCGTTGTTAAGTGACCGTATGTTGTGGGTTGCGACTATCAAGATAAATAAATGCATGATTATGCAATTTTATGCGAACTTGAAAATAATTAACTACCCTTTTTTCAAGTATTTTCAAGTATTTCGAAAACAAATTAACTGAAGCAAATACAACTTTTATAATAAACATGACAAATTAGCTTAAGACCTTTATTGTAGCAAGCATTCCGAAACCGCATTTCCCCTATCCGTATAACAATTTAGTATCAGAGCCATTGTATAATGTTATTTGTAAGAGTTTATAGCTTGCATGTTATGACGTACCATGACATTATGCTTTTATTGGCAAAACTGAACTTTATCATTTTAATTTGCATGTATCAAACAGTTATAGTTGCCAATTTAACTAATAGAGGCAGTACCATTAAAGCTAAAACTGTTCACCTATATGGAAATCAAAGAGAACACTCTGTAATAAACTTGTTAAAAAGTTTATCAAAAGAGGTTATGACATTATCGTTTTGCAACGAGCTGCACGTTTAGTGATTGACCAATTTACAGTTCGCCACTATGCCTTTCTCTTTGATTGTGGTGTGACCTGACAGACTGTGGAGCATCTTGTTGCTGTTACTTGTGCCAAATAATTATTTAATATTCATCTATAAATGATCATCTTTGTGCTATACTTATATTGATAAGTAATTCTGCCTAGTATGTTAGAGGATATAGCCTGGCAGGAATTTTTATTTAAACGATGACAATAGGGTAATAGTGAGGTTTGGTGCACTCTAGAACCTGGTTTAAACCTCCAGCGGCCTTTTCGTCAATGACAGTTACGAGGCGCTACCCATTATGTCAACCCATTTGTTTTTGTGATGTCGCATACTCATACTGATCAACCGAACATTGCCAGGGCCGATACGATTGCCCGGGCCTATAGCGAACACGTTTGCAAAATTTCCACAGGTTGGTAAATCATTCCATGAAAAAGCAGCTTTTGTTTATTTAAATTACACCCATCTTTAATCGGATATCGTAAGATATTACAGAACATTTCCAAGCTGCTTGCCTTGAAAAAACAAAAACAAATAAAATCTGAACATTCACACTTTAGGTTTCCATAAAAGAAAAGGTAAACAGTTGAAAACATGCAAGAATTTTGGAAAATATTACCGATGTCATAAGAAACGGCAATAACCTCACCTCTTTATGCAACGTATCAGGGACATCTATGTATTATTTATCCATGTGTTTTTTGTTTGGATTCGTGCTTTGGGTTAACTGTAGACATTGAAAGCTACATTTTATGTTGTTTTTATATCTGCTTTTATTTGTACTTGCATATGAATGCATTCATTATGTTATTATACATCATCTTTGTTTAACGACGTTCCTACGAACAAACGATGCTGTGTCCCTGGTGAACTACGGTACAAGCATGTCTAGAATAATCAAGGGCAAGTCCACGAGATACAAATATCAATTCGGTTCATCGTATTTATTGTATTGTTAATTCACTGCATACTTGCTTAACAGACAGTAAATTACAATGTTATGTCTATAGTCCTTGGTTATTCCTGTTTATTCACCTCTTTTCTTTGCGGTGGCAATTTGCGGTCCGCAATCAGTGCCTCCTTCAACGTTTATATTATGTGTATCCTCTGTTGACGGTGACAGACCGCTTAGAACTGTCAGTAGACACATGTTTTATGGACTCGTCAATTTCATTTTGTAGCTGTACATTTAAATAGCTGTCATCCTCAAAATATTCAACTGAGGAATTTAGACTTTGACTAATGTTTTACGAAAACAACTTTTGGAGTATTTTCATAATGCTATTGCCTACTGATTGTTTGAAACAGTTGTGCATGCATACTCTTTTGTAGCGAATCTAACATGAGAGTCCGCCTAATATTGAATAAATTAAACGAATTGAATACAATTAAATGATGCGTGGCTGTTCCGAACATTATATTAAATGTCTCCAAAGAGATAATTAAATATATTTAGTCAATATTTGATTGGGCTCGAATGTGAGATTCTATATTCTACGGTACGTGCAAAAGTAACTTATACTCATACTCATTACTCAAAAGCATTTGTTTATCAGATTTTTATCTCTCTCGGGAAATAAATCCCTTTTATCAAATCGAGAGTTCATTAATCTCAGTATTTTTGATTAGGAAAAAATGTTTTCATCCTTGCTCAATTTGAAAATATTCGAAATATCACTCACAAGGTGTATTACAGCAAGAAATTAACATTGCACGAGCATCAGGCACGTTAAAATAGGTTTACATTAGTTATATAGTCTGTCTTCGACGTTTAAATAGGTTTAAATTAATTATATAGTCTATGTCATCGACGTCTTGAACGTCATTGTAAACATTTGTAACTTTGTACTGATATATGGACGGTAAATTGAAACAATGTTTTCATAAAAGTGCTACAGTTTGTGTTCATCTGTTTGATATGCGCTTGACAAAAACGTATTTATTTTAACTATATAAACATTATGTTAATCTCTGTCTAATATATTACATGTGTTTAAGTGATTATCGAAAATGAGAAACCGTCGAACGGATTTAAAGGGAGTACATCAGGCTTTTCAAAGGTGTCTAGGGGTTCGACATAAAATTGACAAATAATGATATTTTCTATTTTAAAGCGACTAAATATAATGAATGATCCTAAAAATGACCCTTTAGTTACAAGGAAATTTATTCTGTACAGTAATACGTGCTATCCTAGGTTACACACCAGGGTTAATTTCAGCAATTTATGCCCGATTCCGTCCTAGCTATATGGTGTATTCGAAGTTTAAACCTTAACAATATGGTTCGAACATCATATTTTGATGGATATAAGTGTTTTATCACGAATTGGAACATTTTTATAATTTAAGATATTTCTAGAAAAATCCTGATGTACTCCCTTTAATTCCTCTAAGCAAAGTTTAATGGTTTCTAATATCGAAATGCAATTACTGTTATCAATATTTGATTTGCTTTTTTCTACCATTACATTTTATTTATTTTAAATTTGAAATAATATTAATCATTTAACACTGCAAACGTTTAACTTACTGCCATTTATGATTACGTTACACAATATTGTGCAAAAGATTATGACAACTTTGGGATTAGATTATTTTTGTTAAAAGTTCAGGAGTCGTTCTTGATCAAATGTGCAATAACGTCGAGTTTCATCTGTAAGTACTTGTGACTTTTAACCCTATATACAACCTTATCACATCAACTTATCAAAGACAGACGTATTGCTCTCATTCCAAAAATCTTCCGCTAGAGAAAAAAAAGCATTTTTGGCCTGGGCCAATATTAAAGCGTTCCTTACTATGCAAATGCAGATTAGGCATTTACACTATATGAACTTGCAAGTGTTTGTGAAGCACTTATTCGGCAGGTGTGGAACTAATGATTATAGACAAATTGCTGGTATCCATATTGGTACGAAATGTACGAAGTGTGACCTCATGTCGTAGATTTGATTTTTGTATTGCTATGAAAGATATTCCATGTTGAGGGTTTCACCAGATACTCAGGCATATGTAACTGAATAAATATTGATAGGGAGATCCTTTGGAAGCAGCAAACACAACTAATAGAAGAAAGTACCACACTCGGTTTTATTGAGTTGGTTCACTCGCAAGAGGTAATGTAAGACGCAACACCTCTCACGCCCCTTAGCTTAAGCGGTATTCTACTTCAAAGCCACCTATATTGGGCTCGTTATTTACACAGGACCAGTAAAAAAAAACACTACTGATTCGCAGCACGGGGAGACATTTTACAGCCGCCAAACTGCACTAAACGAACGCTAGCGTGAATCAAGATAATAAAGAAGCAAACTCGATTTTATTGAGTCTGTTCTTGAGAGGTAATGTAAGACGCAACACCTTTCACGCGCCCCTAGTACAGGTCTAAGCGGTATTCTACTTCAAAGCCACCTATATTGGGCTATATTAAAGCCTTTAATGACAACTCTTCTTTGCTATTATGGTTAATACTATATACCCTAAAGAACTTCAATTCAACGAAGCTAAACTTTCTGATACTATCGCTTCTTATTTTGATTGACATCTCTCTGGTGCAAATGGAGAAATAATTAGTAAACTCTATGACAAGAGAGATGATTTTAATTTTGATATTGTTAATTATCCCCACTTAGATGGGATGTTTCCCGCGCTACTTCTTATAGGGCTATGTCTCTCAACGTATTCGTTTTTCTAGAACTTGTAGTTGAGTTTATGACTTAAACCTTTGTAATATTTGTATAAAAAGGAAGCTACTCCATCAGGGCTACTGTTACGATAAACTTCGAAACACCCTTGTAAACTTTTCTTATCGTAACCCTGATCTACTTTTAAAATATAAAAGTAATTTAAGAACTCTTCCACGTCAATGACTATCCCAGTCTGACTTCTGTGGTGATGTGATTTACAAACTTTGTCAGATCCTTGGTCATAATCATTTTCATACATCTAAATTGTTAAAAAGTGTATCATAGATTGTCCACGTTGTAATGTACGTAAGATGCTTTATCGCATTTCACTTCTAATTACTTGATACAACTGTATCACGACTAATTGATTGACATATTGGTATTAATTATAATTGGTTTACAAATGAGTTTATTAATACGTATTGCTTAACATGGAATTATCACTTGCCATTGCTTATTGCTTTACACAGTAGTATTTCTATTAATTGCATACACAGGAATATAACTATTGATTTACACGGCAGTAATACTTTCTGTACACAGTATAGAACTGGGGTTCATGATTTTATGATGTGTCACAGTGGTGTAAAAATTAATTGATTTTCACAGTATTATTACTATTCATTGCTTTACACAGGAGTATCATTACACTTTACAACACAATGATTCACCTGAACAGTGTCCAGAAGTCAATTCAGATGTTAACCTCCGACTGATGTAGTGGTTTCAACTGTGGCACATCAGTACTGCATTTAAAAACTGGAGTCGCATATTTTCGCATATTTTCCGTAGTTGTATGGCTTTCAGTTACATACTACTATTCCATTTGTTTAGCCCAGCTATTTTCTAAGATATATCACATTTATTTTGTGGCAGTGTTATTTCGGGTGTATTTCCATGAGGTTGGAGACTTGCTGTCGCAACCGGGTGTCTTAGGTGTGGTGCCACGACCCCCCCCCCCCCCCCCCCCATACATTTATGTATTATACATGTTTTTCACGAGCGTGAAAAAACATTAAAGAACCATAGGACTCCCTCTTGATAATAAGACAACGACGCGGTATATATGAAAATAAACGAAATTGTATTTATGCATGAGTCATGTGAAAAATATTCAAACTGATTAAAACTCAGTACATTATCAAACTGGTGAGAAACAGTAAATTATTGGGTAATCATTAAAAGTAGGAAAGGAGATGTAGCACTCACAGAACACACTCAAACAAAAATACGCATTAATAGCAAACCATATTTAAAAGGATATGTAGAAACAAAGTATGGGGCACAACAAACATAAAAACTGTTTTTTATCATTAAAAAATAGATCAAATAAAATAAAATTAAAAAAATGATAATAAAAATAGAAAATAAAAAATATTCCTGACTATAATTATGAATATTCATCAACCTTTTTATAACTAAAAATTACGTTTCTGTGTCACCGACTTTTAAATTTATTTAATTGTTTTTAAACATTTGTTTTATGGCGGAAACTTGAACACATATTTTCGTAAAAGTGTTATGTGTGTGATTATTCGTTTGATGTGCTCTTGATCTTGACGTTTTTGTTGCCTCTAGTATATCCACTAGCTAACTTTTATTTGTTATTAAATGTTTAAAGTGATCATCAAACGAAAGATGTGAAGTGATTATAAATATAAATGCAAAGTTCAGTGCTACCTGTTGTCAAAATGCATTAAATCATTTACTCGGGGGAAATGTATGTAGAGCATACACAACCACAAATCATATGAACAGACCAAACGGTATGTTAATAGTTATATGATGTCAACGTGCTTAATGGTTATAATTAAATCCATTATCATACACAACTAAATACAGGATTGATAGTATTTTAATTAAGCTGATCAAAGTATTCTTTTAAAAATATGTTTAGACAAAGTTAACGAGAAAAATTGCCGTGTTTGTTAGACAATATAACCTAGTGGGGTTGTCTTACTTTACACTGTCCCATCTTATTTTGGATGACAATAGGGTAATAGTGAGATTTGGTGCACCCTAGATTCTGGTTTAAACCCCCAGCGGCTATTTCAAGGCGGTAGCTCTATTGTCAACCGTTTTACGTTGGCGATGTCATATCTTGCATTTTATTCATCTTTGTAGTTTCTGTGCGTGTTTGTGGTTAACTGTGGTCCTTAAATGCTACATTAATTTTCTTATTCGACTTTTATATCTACTTTTATCAATTATCATGTGTCACGTGGCACTTCTGTATTCGGATACACAGTTTATATAAAAACAGTCAAAACAAGACAACCGTGATACAACGTATCCAACTGGCGTAAGACCACTATGATAATCTGTGTAAATAAATGTAGGAGTAATGGAGAACAAGCTAAAAAGTGCGCACACCATTTAAAACAAAACAATTTCGAGATAAAAAGACAGGAAACTATCAATATTAAACGGAACCTTGGACTAATTACACAGCAAAGCACGATAGTCGCAACGTCTCTTTCACATTTCAAAGCATATTAGACGTTAAAGGGTTTTGCATAGGTTGTTATAACGGCTGTAATAATATATAATTACTTTCTTTTTTTTAATTTCAATCACCAAATTAATGGTGATCCACTTATTCACCCCGTCAGAGGTTTGTGAGGGTCGGGGTGGGCCACCCCTCAGCAAAACGTACATTTATATGATAAAATATGCGTCAGATATGTATTAAATATAATACAGCAAATATTTACAGAAGCTAGACTAAAGCATATCTTAAAGACATAAACAAATGCGGAGGTTTTTTCTTTCTTTACGATTTCATAATGAGTGCAAATATGAATATTGGGCAATTTTTTTAAAGGGAGGCATTGCAATATGTATATATTTCAAAATATCTTCAGTGGATAATATGTCATGATTGGCATGTATCCCTTATATAATTATGTAATTACTTAATCATACTTGAATAGTTCAACAAACGTTCGTATTCTCCTATTATAAACTACATATTGCGTCATTACAGTATACTACCAAAATTCCATAACAAGAAATTCACATGGAAAAAATAACGCGAAATTCATGTTATTATATTTACTTTAAGAAATTGGTAGGATACTTGGCAGAAACAAAATGTGTTAAAAAAAAATATTTTTGATTCACACTGGACCGTCAAAAATCACCAAGTAAATGGTTGACTCAGATATATCAGTTATACAATCGCAAGTTGAACTTCAAACAGGACCTCGCGTAACATTATTAAATTTCTGCGTAAAAATATATTAACTTTTCAAGTGTAAACATCGATTTTATAGAAGAGTCTACACAATTAACGTCGTTATAATTAATACTGAAAACGGGATAGCATGGAAGCAAAGAACACGAACAAGAGAGAGTAGCAGATTCGGTTTAAGTATGTTCATAAGTAGGAAAAATGTAATTCGTAGTCGGTGCGATATTTTACTGCCGCCGCTCAGCACAAAACAAACGCCAGTTTGAATGTCAATAAATACTGAAAAGGGGATCGCTTGGAAGCAACACACACAAACAAGGGAGAAAAATAGCAGACTCGAATGTGGGTTCCATGATCCCAAAGGACAGTAAGTAATAAAACTTAGTCTAATAATTCGTACTCGGACGACTTTTTTACAGCCAAAACACAGCCCTAAACGACGGCTAGAGTAAATATCCATACTAAAAAGGCGATGCCTTGGTAACAACGAACAAAGACAAGAGAGAAAAGTAGCAGGTAGATATTTGATGTTTTAATGTGTTTATCATAATACTATACTGAAAGGAAAAAGAAACGCAGGGTGAATATACTGCACACTTAATTTCATATATATTCCAAGGAAATCACAAGATGTTTTGTAAAAATAAAAAAGTGCAGTAAGTTAGAAAAAGGACACAACTGTAATGTTGTAGACGTTTTAATCACAGTACACGTTGTAAGAAGAAATTCATAAATGCTGAAGTTCCTCTTTGAAAAATTGAGCCAGTTCAGTACTGTATTTAAGGTTAAGTGATTGCAACATTTAAAGCCTAAGTTTGCTCACCTGCTTGAGCCAAATGCGCATTCTGACGGTAATGCAACTTTAAAGGGGTAACCATTGGTGTGTTCAGTGCTGTTTAAGCCTTCTTTCTAAAAGGACAGGCCTAATGTCGCCCTGTACCATTCGATTAGCAGTAGCATATTAAACATACAATATATAGCGGAAATACGCACCCTGCATTTCTTTTTCCTTTCAGTATATTAAGAGCGTATTCATAGTATTTGTAGTATTCTCAAAAATAAATCAAGGGAAGTTACTTCTGATGACATAATTCACAGCTGTTTGTACAATTTGCTTCAGCTGTCATATATGTATACTGAAAGGAAAAAGAAGCGCATAATCACAATATTGCCTATACTACGCTATTATATACTCTTAATTTCACGTAATTAATCCAGATATATCTCAACGTGTTTTGTACAAAAAGGGGTTACAACTAATTACAGAAAGGACAACTCTGCCATGTAGTAGACATTTTAATTAAAGTATACTTTGTTACACGAAATGCATACATGTTGAAGTTTCGCTTGAAAAAGTCAAGCCATTTTATTATGTTTAATGTTACGAGATTGCAACGGTTAAAGCTTAAGTTTGTTTACCTGCTTGAGCCATTCTGTCGATAATGAAACTTTAAAGGGATAACCATTGGTGTGTTCGGTGCTGTTTAAACCTTCTTCCCGAAAGGACCGGCCTAATGTCGCCCTGTACCATTCGATTAGCAGTAACATATTAAACATACAATATATAGCGGAAATACCTATTATACGTTTCTTTTTCCTTTCAGAATGTTGAGGACTTTAACATTCGTAATATTTGTAAAACTAATAGGCTGTGAGCTAGTAGGAGAAACCCTCCCCCCCCCCCCCCCCCCCCCCCCCCCCCAGGGGGAATTTTGTAGGGTATGATTTTCTGAAAGAACATACAGTAAGTTTCAAAATGAGACATGTGTGCCATCTGAGCGTTGGGGCTTTAGTGAGTTTTGGGGGAAAACGTTTCGTTTTTAGACAAAAATCGCCGAAATCTGGAATTATTTTTTAGAAAAATAATAAAATATATTAGAACCAATTTGAATTGATGGAATCTTTCTCGGAACGCATCTCTACGTGTCCCAAAATATAATTTGTGGATCCGATGCTTAAATATTGAGATTTTGGGTAAAAATGTTAAAAAATTGAATAAAATCGCTGATTTCTGTAATACATTGGGGATATTTAACTAAAAAATATAAAAATATCTAATACAATAGAAAAAAGAAATATTGTAACCTTTTTGGGCAGGGTAAGGTCCAGTGATTCAGTAGAAAAAAGTCCCAAACCGCATGATCTTTGGAAATGCCTTAATTTTGGGGCGAAAAATGTGTATTTTTGTCAAAAATCGCCGGAATCTGGAATTATTTTTTGAAATTAGTTTGAACATAAACTTATCAAACTGAAGCAATAGAATGTTGCACGGCATACATATTCAAGTTTTTCCTGACACATTATATAACATATGTGCTCAAATATTGGCATTTTAGGGCAAAATGTTGGAAAAAATGACAAAAATCATTGATTTCTGTAATCCATTGGGTTATTGGGTTAAAATATAGAAACAAATTTAATACAATTGAATAAGGACACATTGTAACATTTTTGGATAGACAAAGGTCCAATTATTAAGTAGAAAAAATTCCCGAACCGTATGATGCTTGAAAATGCCTTATTTTTTAGGCGAAAAATGTGTATTTTTTTCAAAAATCGACGGAATCTGGAATTATTTTTGAAAATAGTTTTAACATAAACTTATCAAATTGAAGTTATATAATGTTGCACAGCATACATATTCAAGTGTTTTCTTGCATCATATATAACATATCTGCTGAAATATGTTGGAAAAAAGGACCAAAATCACTATTTCTGCAATCCATTGCGGGTATGGGGTTAAAATCTAGAAAAATATATAATACTGGTACAATAGAAAATAGACTGTAAGCTAGTAGGAGTAACCCTCACCCCAAGGGGTATTTTGTACACCCTATTTTTCTGAAAGCCCATTATGTGTAGAGCATTTTGGAACATGTACGTGTACCAACTGGCGACTTGGACTTTATCACGTTACCGGTATTTCGAACATGATACATAGAGCTATATACAGTATACGTTATAAATAGAGAAATAGTGTTGAGCGACGCTCTGCGTACGGCCACTGGGCCGACCCACAGATTTTGCGACACAACGGGACCGGTGGCCAGCTGTTGGCAAAGGTCCCCAGTACATGTGGCACTCGGTCGCTAGTCCATATTAAGAGAAAGGCTACCCGAGTTCGAGTTTCGAACATGGCACATAGAGCTATATACAGTTATATAGAAGGATATAGTGTTGAACAACCTTCGGCCGATGGCCGCTGGGCCGACACAGATTGGGTGACACAACGGGACTAGTGGGCAGCAGTCGGCAATGGTCCCGGCAACGCGTGGCATTCAATCGCTAGGCTGTATCAGGGGGGATGCTACCCGAGTTCGGGTCTCGAACCTCGTAACTTACCTAGAGATTTATACAGTATAGTTATGTATGTATAGAGGGAAATAGCATTGAGTAAACATCGGCTGATGGCCGCTGGACCGATCCACATATTTTATGATACAACGGGACTGGTGGCCAGTCGTCGGCAAAGGTCCCCGCTATGCGTGGTACATGGTGTCTAGGCCTTATCAGGGTATGGGCTACCCGAGTTCGAGTCTCGAACATGGCACATAGAGCTATATACAGTTATATAGAAGGATATGGCGTTGAACAACCTTCGGCCGACGGCCGCTGGGCCAACACAGATTGGGTGATACAACGCAACGGGACTAGTGGGCAGCCGTTGGCAAAGGTCCCGGCAACGCGTGGCATTCAATCGCTAGGCTGTATCTGTGGGGAGGCTACCCGAGTTCGGGTCTCGAACCTCGTAACTCACCTAGAGCTTTATACAGTATAGTTATATATGTATAGAGAGAAATAGCGTTGAGCGACCATCGGCCGATGGCCGCTGGACCGATCCACATATTTTGTGACACAACGGGACTGGTGGCCAGCCGTCGGCAAAGGTCCCCGCTATGCGTGGTACATGGTCCCTAGGTCTTATCAAGGTGTGGGCTACCCGAGTTCGAGTCTTGAACATGTAACATAGAGTTATATACAGTTAAATAGAGGGAAATAGCGTTTAACGACCTTCGGCCGATAGCCGCTCGGCCGACCCACCTATTTTATGACACAACAGGACCAGTGGCCAGTCGTCGGCAACGGTCCTCGCTACGCGTGGCACTCGGTCCCTAGGTCGTATCAGGGGGAAGGCTGCCTGAGTTCGTGTCTCAAACATGCCACATAGAGCTATATAGTACATAGCTTTGAACGACCCGCAGCCGACGGCCGCTGGGCCTACCCACAGGTATTGTGACCCAACGGGAACGGTGGTCAGCCGGCGGCAACGGTTCTCGCTATGCGTGGCACTCAATCCCTAGGTCGTTTCAGTGGGATGGCTTCCCGAGTTCGGGTCTCGAACATAGAACCTAGAGCTATATACAGTATAGTTATATAGAGAGAAATAGCCTTGAGCGACCCAATGCCGATGGCCGCTGGGCCGACCCACAGGTTTTGTGACTCAACGGCGTGGCACTCGGTCGCTAGACCGTATAAGGGGAGGGCTACCTGAGTTCGGGAGGAGGGGGGTGTCTACAGCCAGCTCAAAAACTAGTAAATGATGTGTTGTATTGTTCGGGAGGTTCTGTCATGCCATTTTTTAACAAATTCTCATAAGGTATCAGCTAGATCAGGCTTGGTTGAGCAAATAAAATGTCAGCCTGCCATGCACTCCTTGGAAACATATGATGGGTCAATGGCAATATCGCCAGGTGAAAATAGGAATGTTCCATAGAAGAAAGACGGTACTTTTTTCTCTCATCTGGCGATATGTCGTTGTAACATGTATGTTTAAATTACTTTTTGAAGAAAACAATCCAGATTTCGTTTATGTTTTATTAAAAACACATTTTCCTCCAACAAAATATAGCAGCATTTACCATCTTCTGATGGGTTTACTGGTATAGTATTGCACATTGGACTGCAAAAATGTTACAATATTTTTTTTCCCATTATTTCTATGCACTTTTAATTGTTTCCCAATACCTCAATGCATTACAGAAATCGGCGATTTTAGTCATTTTTTCAACATTTTGCCCTAAAATATAAATACTTGAGCATATATATTATATCTGATACAATAAATGACTTGGCTATGTAGTGTGCAACATTTTATTGCTTCAATTTGATAAGTTTATGTTCAAACTATTTTCAAAAGATAATTGGAGATTCCGTTGATTTTTTTACGGAAATACACATTTTTCGCCTGAAAATTGGGGCAATATTTTAAACATCATATGGTTCATGAATTTTTTCTACTTAATTATTGGACCTTTGTCTATCCAAAATGTTACAATATGTCTTTATTCTATTGTATTAATTTTTTTTTTTCTAAATTTTAACCCAATACCCAAAATGGATTACAGAAATCAGTGAGTTTTGTCATTTTTTCCAACATTTTGCCCTAAAATGCCAATATTTGAGCACATATGTTATATATGATGCCAGGAAAAACTTGAATATATATGCTGTACAACATTTTATTGCTTCAATTTGATCAGTTTATGTTGAAACTAATTTTAAAAAATAATTCCAGATTCCGGCGATTTTTGACAAAAATACACATTTTTCGCCCCAAAATTAAGGCATTTCCAAACATCATGCGGTTTGGAACTTTTTTCTTTTTAACCACTGGACCTTGCCCTGCCCAAAAAAGGTTACAATATTTCTTTTTTCTATTGTATTAGATATATTTCTAATTTTTAATTAAATACCCCCAATGTATTACAGAAATCAGCGATTTTATTCAATTTTTTAACATTTTTACCCAAAATCTCAATATTTAAGTATCGGATCCATAAATTATATAGTGGGACATGTAGAGATGCGTTCCGAGAAAGATTCCATCTATTCAAATTGGTTCTAACATATTCCATTCTTTTTCTAAAAAATAATTCCAGATTTTGGCGATTTTCGTCTAAAAACGCAACGTTTTCCCCCTAAACTCACTAAAGCCCCAACGCTCAGATGGCACACATGTCTCATTTTGAAGCTTAATGTATGTTCTTTCAGAAATTCATACCCTACAAAATTCCCCCTGGGGGGGGAGGGGGGTCTACAGCCAGCTCAAGAACTATAATAAGCTACTCCAACAGGGCTATCGTTACCATAAACTTCGAAAAACCTTTTCAAAACCCTGATCTACTTTTGAAATGAAAAATAATTTAAGAACTCTTCTGCGACAAGGACTATCACAACCAGACTTCGGCGGTGATGCGATTTACAAACTTCGTAAGATCCTTGGTCATAATCACTTTCATACAATATTTATTAAACTTGTTAAAAAGTTTATCAAAACAGGTTATGACCATATCATTTTGCAACGAACTGCATGTTTAGTGGTGGACCCATTTACGGTTCGCCATTATGCTTTCCTCTTTGATTGTGCGATGACCGGACAGATTGTGGACCCTATGATGACGTCTACCTAAATCCTTATAGAAAGGTAGCGTTGATGTTTGTCTTTAATCTTGTCTTGTCGAATTCGTAACGGTTTATTCTCTTGTTGCTATTGCTAAAGAGGCGTGAGAGGTTGTGTACTTAAAATTACTTCTCATGAATAGACTCAATAAAACCGAGTCTGCTACTTTTTCTCTTGTTTGTGTTTGTTGCTTCAAAGGGTTCCCTTTTCAGTATGTATTGACAATCACAATAGCGTTTGTTTAGTGCTGTGTGGCGGCCGTAAAAGTCGCCCCGACTACAAATCAGTAGTGTTTTTACTTACTGGTTCTTTGGGATTATCAAGCTCAATCTTTGTTGATTTAAAGTAGAATATCGCTTAAGCCGTGAGAGGTGTTGCACTTAAAATTACTTCAAATGAAAGACTCATTAAAACGAAGTCTGCTACTTTTATCTCTTTTTTGTGCTTGTTGCTTCCATGCGTTCCCTTTTCAGTACTTTCTGCCATGTCATTGAGTAATTACTTTGTGGCTTTCTATGCTTCTGTTTTCTTATTTTATACATACCAGATCATATTAATGCTGCCTTGTTTGTTAGAGATTATAATCTGGCGGGGTTATCTTTATTTACACTGTCCCGTTTATTGCGATAACAAAATGGTAAGGGTGAGGTTTGGTGCACCCAAGAACCTTGTTTAAACCCCAGCGACCATTTTGGCCACTGACCGTTCCAAGGCGAATAGCCAATAACCCTATTGTCAACCCTTTTGTGTTTGTGATGTCTTGTTTTGTAGCAGAAACAATATAGAAAAGTAGCAGAGTCTGTTCATGCGTCAACATGCAAGATGTCAGACATGTCAAACATTGGGAAACGACGCGGAGTTATTTTTTTTCACTTTTAAGTCAGGTGTTGATATCGTGATGTTTTTTTGCGCAGAAAAGACGTCGTAATCATTCTTGAACCGAGACGACAAATTCAATATATCAAATAAATTCTTACCTGTGGTATGTATTCCTAGGATGTAAAGTGCCGTCTCCACGCTTTTGACAGCGTAGACTATGAACTATGTTTCTTATAGGTATGGTGCTTTTGTTACAGAGTGATATTTGAGAGTAACTCTGTAAGTTATTTGGAAAGTGCTTTGTACTAGTTGTTTCCCTTTAACTGTATTTTACGCTTCAGTTGGGTTTTACCTGGATGTCCAAGGTCGGATATATTGTTTTTGGAGAGTTTTTCAGTTTTAACTTTAGTTTCTTTCAAATGAAACACGGAGATTTGTTTTCCTTTTGAATGTTCCTATGAGTTGATATAACTTTTATGTTTACAGTTTGACTATTTTGGTAAATATAAGTCTGTAATCACACATTATTGCACTCAAGGTGGCAGTGTTATTTAATACATATTTAATACTATTGTTTAGAAGTCACTGTTTTTTCCCCAAATCTTTGCCCAAAAATTATATAACAATGTTATAACCTTGCAGATGAGTTATTTTACAAGAGATGGATGGTGAAGATTGAGGTGTGAAATTGGCACTTAATTCCATAAATGGGTAAGTAAATGAATAAAGCTGTGTTGTGTAAGGTGTTAATTTATATGTAATGATTTGTTATAACATTTATCTATCACGAGACACCACATAAATACATTTATATATTCTTTATGATTCGATGCATATGTAATGCATTCTTAGTTATAAATTACATGTATTTGATATCATATGTGTATAGATCTATATGTTATTGTTTACTAATGGTTTCAATATTACTTAGTATGCCGTATTATGCATTTCAGTCTGGGTCGTATCTACCATATGTGTCGTATCTACCGTATGTGTCGTAACTACCGTGTGTGACGTATCTACCGTGTGCGTCGTATCTACCGTGTGTGTCGTATCTACCGTGTGTGTCGTGGCTACCGTGTGTGACGTATCTACCGTGTGCGTCGTATCTACCGTATGTGTCGTATCTACCGTGTGCGACGTATCTACCGTGTGCGTCGTATCTACCGTGTGTGTCGTATCTACCGTCTGGGTAGTATCTACCGTGTGTGCCGTATGCGTCGTATCTACCGTATGCGTCGTATCTACCGTGTGCGACGTATCTACCGTGTGTGTCGTATCTACCGTATGTGTCGTATCTACCGTGTGTGACGTATGCGTCGTATCTACCGTATGCGTCGTATCTACCGTGTGCGACGTATCTACCGTGTGTGTCGTATCTACCGTATGTGTCGTATCTACCGTGTGTGTCGTATCTACCGTATCGTATCTACCGTGTGTGTCGTATCTACCGTGTGTGTCGTATCTACCGTATGTGTCGTATCTACCGTGTGTGTCGTATCTACCGTATCGTATCTACCGTGTGTGTCGTATCTACCGTCTGGGTAGTATCTACCGTGTGTGCCGTATGCGTCGTATCTACCGTATGCGTCGTATCTACCGTGTGCGACGTATCTACCGTGTGTGTCGTATCTACCGTATGTGTCGTATCTACCGTGTGTGACGTATGCGTCGTATCTACCGTATGCGTCGTATCTACCGTGTGCGACGTATCTACCGTGTGTGTCGTATCTACCGTATGTGTCGTATCTACCGTGTGTGTCGTATCTACCGTATCGTATCTACCGTGTGTGTCGTATCTACCGTATGTGTCGTATCTACCGTGTGTGTCGTATCTACCGTATCGTATCTACCGTGTGTGTCGTATCTACCGTGTGCGTCGTATCTACCGTATGCGTCGTATCTACCGTGTGTGACGTATCTACCGTCTGTGTCGTATCTACCGTGTGCGTCGTATCTACCGTATGCGACGTATCTACCGTATGCGTCGTATCTACCGTGTGTGACGTATCTACCGTCTGTGTCATATCTACCGTGTGTGTCGTATCTACCGTGTGCGTCGTATCTACCGTATGCGTCGTATCTACCGTATGTGACGTATCTACCATATGTGTAGTATCTACCGTATGCGACGTATCTACCGTGTGCGTCGTATCTACCGTGTGCGTCGTATCTACCGTGTGCGTCGTATCTACCGTATGTGTAGTATCTACCGTATGCGACGTATCTACCGTGTGTGTCGTATCTACCGTGTGCGTCGTATCTACCGTGTGTGTCGTATCTACCGTGTGTGCCGTATGCGTTGTATCTACCGTATGCGTCGTATCTACCGTGTGCGACGTATCTACCGTGTGTGTCGTATCTACCCTATGTGTCGTATCTACCGTGTGTGTCGTATCTACCGTATCGTATCTACCGTGTGTGTCGTATCTACCGTGTGTGTCGTATCTACCGTATGCGTCGTATCTACCGTATGCGACGTATCTACCGTGTGTGATGCGACGTATCTACCGTGTGCGTCGTATCTACCGTATGCGTCGTATCTACCGTGTGTGTCGTATCTACCGTATGTGTAGTATCTACCGTATGCGACGTATCTACCGTGTGTGTCGTATCTACCGTGTGTGTCGTATCTACCGTGTGTGTCGTATCTACCGTGTGTGCCGTATGCGTCGTATCTACCGTATGCGTCGTATCTACCGTGTGCGACGTATATACCGTGTGTGTCGTATCTACCGTATGTGTCGTATCTACCGTGTGTGTCGTATCTACCGTATCGTATCTACCGTGTGTGTCGTATCTACCGTATGCGTCGTATCTACCGTATGCGACGTATCTACCGTGTGTGATGCGACGTATCTACCGTATGCGTCGTATCTACCGTGTGTGTCGTATCTACCGTGTGTGTCGTATCTACCGTGTGTGTCGTATCTACCGTATGCGTCGTATCTACCGTGAGTGACGTATCTACCATATGCGTCGTATCTACCGTATGCGTCGTATCTACCGTGTGCGTCGTATCTACCGTATGCGTCGTATCTACCGTATGCGACGTATCTACCGTGTGTGTCGTATCTACCGTGTGTGTCGTATCTACCATATGCGTCGTATCTACCGTGAGTGACGTATCTACCGTATGCGTCGTATCTACCATATGCGGCGTATCTACCGTGAGTGACGTATCTACCGTGTGTGTCGTATCTACCGTATGCGTCGTATCTACCGTGTGCGTCGTATCTACCGTGAGTGACGTATCTACCGTGTGTGACGTATCTACCGTGTGTGACGTATCTACCGTATGCGTCGTATCTACCGTGTGTGTCGTATCTACCGTGTGTGTCGTATCTACCGTGAGTGACGTATCTAACGTATGCGTCGTATCTACCGTATGCGTCGTATCTACCGTGTGTGTCGTATCTACCGTCTGCGTCGTATCTACCGTATGCGACGTATCTACCGTATGCGTCGTATCTACCGTATGCGACGTATCTACCGTATGCGACGTATCTACCGTGTGTGTCGTATCTACCGTATGCGTCGTATCTACCGTATGCGACGTATCTACCGTGTGTGTCGTATCTACCATATGCGTCGTATCTACCGTCGTATCTACCGTATGCGTCGTATCTACCGTATGTGTAGTATCTACCGTATGTGTCGTATCTACCGTATGTGTAGTATCTACCGTATGCGTCGTATCTACCGTATGCGTCGTATCTACCGTATGCGTATGCGACGTATCTACCGTGTGTGTCGTATCTACCATATGCGTCGTATCTACCGTCGTATCTACCGTATGCGTCGTATCTACCGTATGTGTAGTATCTACCGTATGTGTCGTATCTACCGTATGTGTAGTATCTACCGTATGCGTCGTATCTACCGTATGCGTCGTATCTACCGTATGTGTAGTATCTACCGTATGCGTAGTATCTACCGTATGCGTCGTATCTACCGTATGCGTCGTATCTACCGTATGCGTCGTATCTACCGTATGCGTCGTATCTACCGTATGCGTCGTATCTACCGTATGCGTCGTATCTACCGTATGCGTCGTATCTACCGTATGCGTCGTATCTACCGTATGTGTAGTATCTACCGTATGCGTCGTATCTACCGTATGTGTCGTATCTACCGTGTGCGTCGTATCTACCGTATGCGTCGTATCTACCGTGTGTGTCGTATCTACCGTATGCGTCGTATCTACCGTATGCGTCGTATCTACCGTATGCGTCGTATCTACCGTGTGTGTCGTATCTACCGTATGCGTCGTATCTACCGTATGCGTCGTATCTACCGTATGTGTCGTATCTACCGTATGTGTAGTATCTACCGTATGCGTCGTATCTACCGTATGCGTCGTATCTACCGTATGCGACGTATCTACCGTATGTGACGTATCTACCATGTGTCGTATCTACCGTATGTGTCTTATCTACCATATGTGTCGTATCTACTGCTTGTATCGCGTCTACG
Source organism: Cyrtodaria siliqua (assembly GCA_037043455.1). Lineage (NCBI taxonomy): Eukaryota > Metazoa > Mollusca > Bivalvia > Adapedonta > Hiatellidae > Cyrtodaria > Cyrtodaria siliqua. The sequence goes on from JAWPHD010018580.1 coordinate 27,451, forward strand.
ATGACTATGCGTATTAATATAGATATACAAATGCACTTCGGACGTATAGTTTACTTCCAAATCCAGTACCGATATACACACAGTACCACATAGAGAACCCCCGTTATACACCTTTCTTTGGGGTAAAATCCATAATGTAACACTTTGGTTATTTAACAAACGGAAATCATTTAACATATATAATCATATATCTGTAACTTGGCAGAGCTTTCCGGTATAGATGAACCTGTCAGCGTATTGATGTTAAATCACACGTCCCGCAACATTTCAAGTAAGCGATGAAAATCTATAGTTTTTATTAAATTTAATCTCAAACTCGTCGGCCTTTACCAAGAATACTCGTTCAAAGTAATGTTAAGCCATAAAATTCATTTATTAGTTCAGTAGGCAATGCCACTCTTATCTTGTCGTTGTAGTTCGTTATTAAAATGTGCACTGCACAACATTGTACTGAATGACATTTCGGCCTTTGACGTTTAAACCGGTTCTATGGAAGAACAAGAAGTGTTACCAGAGAATAATTCTTCCATTAAGAAAATACAATACATTCCTTTAATACATATATCCCCTTAACCTATCACTGACACTTATCTTTATACATTCCTTTAATACATATATCCCCTTAACCTATCACTGACACTTATCTTTATACATTCCTTTAATACATATATCCCCTTATCATATCACTGACACTTATCTTTATACATTCCTTTAATACATATATCCCCTTAACCTATCACTGACACTTATCTTTATACATTCCTTTAATACATATATCCCCTTAACCTATCACTGACACTTATCTTTATACATTCCTTTAATATATATATCCCCTTAACATATCACTGACTCTTATCTTTATGCAAAGCTCATGTTGGGATATATTAGCACTAGCTTTCCGAAAGCAACTTAATACGAGCCTCGCATCTATAATGTTACATTATAATCAGCAAATTAATACGAGCCTCGCATCTATAATGTTACATTATAATCAGCAACTTATAAACAGGCTTAAACGGGAAACACGATCAAGTGCATTTCAGTTGCTATAGTAGTTTCCACAATTTTCAAATACAAATATGCATCTGTTTATTATTTGCAATACATTATAGCATGATTACATTTAAGATGTGTGACATGTCAACATATACATGACATGAGGCATTGTTTTTGCAGATAATTTAAGCTATTTCGTCGGAATTACAATAAAACAAGAAATATGTTTTCCGTTTTATCATGTTTATTACACATGAGAGATACAAATTGAATTTACAGAAATCTCTGTTATCTTTTGATACACTTTAATACGTAATGCACGCACACTATTTAGCCCATACATTCAATGACTATTGACCATGCTGGTCACAATAAGACTTTTACTGTTGATAGTTTATAATTGCAGTAGACTTCTATCAAAAATATGAATTGAAGGTCAAAATGGTTTTTAACAGCAGGGTGTATAAAATAAACGAGCACAACTTTTGTTAACTTTGTTTAACTTGCACTTGATCTTAAATTTGGTAATAATTAAAGATTTGCAAAAGAGTAAACTCAAGAGTGAAATCAATATACTATGTGCAAAGAAAAACATACTTTATAATATAAACACAATGCAGCTAATATCGCTCTAACGGGTCATTTAGACATATATTCAGCAATGTATGATAGTCACATATCTTCGTCAATCCAGAAACCACCAAAGCATGTATACAGCTAAATGCAACATATACGTATACGCTTGATTTAGTTATGATAGTTATTTTAGGCTATATAAACTATGTTGTTTCAAACTTTTTTTGTCACACCGATTACGCCAGAAAAGGCAGGCTTAAAATTATGCATGGTTGCTTTTTTTTTAATTTAAAATTGAGCCTTTTATATTTTAATTTGTTTGACATGGAATCCGAAATTTCAACATCAGACAAATTTAATGTCAAATCTTAAGCAATGACGGTAAAGGAATACATGCAGTCTTGCAGAATAACACGGCAGTCTAAGCAATGACGGTAAAGGAATACATGCAGTCTTGCAGAATAACACGGCAGTCTAAGCAATGACGGTAAAGGAATACATGCAGTCTTGCAGAATAGCACGGCAGTCTAAGCAATGACGGTAAAGGAATACATGCAGTCTTGCAGAATAACACGGCAGTCTAAGCAATGACGGTAAAGGAATACAAGCAGTCTTGCAGAATAACAAGGCAGTCTAAGCAATGACGGTAAAGGAATACATGCAGTCTTGCAGAATAACACGGCAATCTAAGCAATGACGGTAAAGGAATACATGCAGTCTTGCAGAATAACACGGCAATCTAAGCAATGACGGTAAAGGAATACATGCAGTCTTGCAGAATAACACGGCAGTCTAAGCAATGACGGTAAAGGAATACACGCAGTCTTGCAGAATAACACCGCAGTCTAAGCAATGAAAGTAAAGGAATACATGCAGTCTTGCAGAATAACACGGCAGTCTAAGCAATGACGGTAAAGGAATACATGCAGTCTTGCAGAATAACATGGCAGTCTAAGCAATGACGGTAAAGGAATACATGCAGTCTTGCAGAATAACACGGCAGTCTAAGCAATGACGGTAAAGGGATACATGCAGAATACATGCAGTCTTGCAGAATAACACGGCAATCTAAGCAATGACGGTAAAGGAATGCATGCAGTCTTGCAGAATAACACGGCAATCTTGAAGTAGTTGTGATTAATCAAAATTATTCAATATAAATCCGCTTGCATGTAATTTTCTTTGCTATTCTGCGAATAATTAACAATTGGAAAATGGAAACAAAACATTTGCTTTGGAATATTCAACTAATTATTAAAAATGATTAGCAAAACATTAAAGGAACATAACAGCTGCTATCGGTGCAGCGGTAATGAACTATAGCACTTCCTTGTTAAACGATTGTAATTATTATAGTGTGTAGGCCTAGTCATCAACTACCTAGTAAGTGTCATTTAAACGAAATATCTAAAGCAAATACAAAGTAACAAGCGCTAAAACAGCCATGATAAAATAAGACAATCTGGTTTGAATGGCGGCTGATTCTTTATCTTTCAAAGGTACGTTATTACACAGGTTTGTGTCACAGCACCTTGTGACCACAGTGCCCGGTTTTGTAGACGCCCTCTTGCAATTTGCTTTTGTCACGCATCCGACAACAAATGTTGTTCCATTTGTTACTGTTTGCTGAAATTTAAATATAAACTTAAATATGTTGCAAGGTGATTTTGCTTTTTCGTTTAAAATTTTACTCGGCTTTTGTAACTGGTGTAATAACTTTAGTGATTACATAACTACAGATAGTAGGTATATATTTACACGGCATACACTAATTATTTATTTACGAGTCAATACGAGAATATAATACCTGTCAGAAAACATGCTGTACTCTAACTACCAGTTATCGGAAGTTAAAGTATGACAGACAGCTGAAATGGACAAACAAACAAAACAGAGTATGATCTCATCTCGTCGGTTGGTTTAAACACCTCGATGGACCACAGCCATCTCGATGTTTAAATCAACCAACTCGTTAAGACCATACTCTATATATTACTCATTTTGTTGTTTCTAGTGTCGCTCCCAGAGAGAGGTTGAAGACACACAGGTATTCGGTACCATCGTATAGTATCGCATAGATTCCTCTGATTCATATTACATGTCCGTAAGTAATACTAGACTACATAAAAGCCACATTAACGTCCATTTAAAGAACGGACACAGTATAGGGAGGAAAGTGAACATCTCAAGTTCATATGCGAAACGTCCCGCAACGTTATCTCGAATATTCACACTTTCGATTACAAGGCAAACTTTCTGCTTCTATAACATGGCACCACCTTTCATTTTTCGTAGCTGTTTTTATCTGTAGCATCTGTGGTACGCAAAGATGGTTAAATTCTGTCATATTGAAAGAAAAGTATGGAAATTAGTAAATTACATTACACCAATATGATCTCGTCATATACTAAGTGAACAGCAATACTTCAGAAATTGTGTTCATTGCGAATTTCCAATTGGTAAGAGTTCATCCTTTAGTATTGTAAGTTTTGTATAACTAAAGGAAAGAGTTTCACAAACACTTAATTAAAGTTTAACCAACTTTGAAAAGTACATAGACTCGCACGTCTATTATATATAACATAATTATATTTCAAACTGTTCCTCTTGTTACTTAGTCGCTGTTGACCATCTTTCACTGGACATTATTAATTTATCTTTATAAATAAAAGCAAGTACACTAGATGGAAGTGCTATTCACCGCTTTTAAAAGCAGGTGTTAGGGAGGCGCTAGAGGTGTTGCACCTTATATTACCTCTCATGAACAGACTCAATAAAAGCGAGTCTGGTACATGTACTTGTGTCTCTTGTTTGCATTTGTCCCTTACAACGGATCTCCTTTTCAGTATTTATGTTCATAACATATTTAAACACATCCGTGTAGAAAATTATATTCATCATGTTCTCACTCTACATGATATCCGTATTAACGCACAGTTGTAAACATACAGTGTTTGTAAACATACACAGTGCCTTAAGGATGTTGGCTGGGCAAGTTTTGACATTGTCCAGTCTAAGAAATCATAGTTTTATTTCACAACAGAACTGTTTAATTTTTTGCATTTTAGTAAATATGAATATAATGTAGGATTTAAGATGGAAACATTTAAAATTTTAAGCAAAAATGTTTTTTTCATATTTTTTCCGTCATTTGTTATCATTTTTTGTTGTCAACAAAATAGGGGGTATGGGTAGCTCGGAGTAGAATTTATCCTTTTGCTATAGAAAAGATTTTTGTTTTTCATTCGTGGAATACATATATAAAAGTAGATACTGAGCTAATTTTATGTAAGATCTCTATGTCAAAATTGTGGGTACAATATTTAACAGTGAAAATGTCACAATAACTCCAAAATGAGTGTAATTTACAGAATTTTTAATAAATAAATCCTAAGAAGCCAGGTGACCTATATATTTTTTTACTTGTTTTGAAAGAAATGTCTTAGGACCTTGTCATATACAAGTTTTAAAGAAAGTTGAGCATTACAACATACTTTTTTTATCTTGAATTATTTTTTTATTTAAAAAAATGGGTGGGGTACGGTCTATATATGTTTGCTTTTCAAAGTAAAATGACGAATGAGGATTACAATTGTTTATCCATGTAATTGTTTATGCATGTCTTGAAAGTTATGTGTAGTCTAAAATTAATCGTTGTTTTCCAATAAATGTTCAATGACTCTATTTTTCCTCTTTTCAGTGAAATTTTGGAATTGGAAATATGTCACTTCTTCAAAGACGTCCAGTGGAAAAATTAGTGTGGTGACCTACCCTTTTTTTGATAATTTTGTATCTAAATGATACCAAAAAAACTTTAAATTTCAATTTAAAAAACATCTCAGCATTATGTGCTTTCCCAACCAACCTCCTTAAAGATGCCAATATATGAGACATCAGAACTCATAATGACGTAGCAAGGTGTGACTGTTCTGAACAGCACAGAGTTCGCTTTTTAATAAAAACACTATTGACAATATTAAAGTAAAAATTACACCAGGTAGTATAGATATACTTACAAAACAAAATTACACCAGGTAGTATCGATATACTTACAAAACAGATTTCGTCATCTGTACGCGTACATCTCGAGGCAATAGAGTCTATTCATGTGCTGTTGTCTGTACAGATACCGTTTTTGCAATGTGTTGGAAGCTGAAAATAATGCAAGAGAGCAATTTACAAGACAAAACAAAGGCATTCAGCAATATGAAAATAATAATTTGTATAGACACTACAGTGACAAAGTCGCTTAGTTAAGAACTGAGCAGAGCAGTTTTTATATTTTACGTATGCATAGTACATTTACATAATACAAAAGTTCAATTGTATGCATGCATACAATACACTATTCATTTTTGTATTAATTGTTACGAGCAAATCTTTAAAAGTGTTCAATTGAGCATGGGCAGTTATAACTACATACATAGAATAAGTTCACAGTATGGATTGACGAATGCTTATGCCTTGCTTAAATGTCTAGCTATAGTACCTAAGTTAAAGCAGGTTTATCATGTGTCTACAGCAATTCTAGAACACTAAGCATGGTAGGGATACTATAAAGTATTATTTTAAAGCGTAATTCTGTATAAAACTGGATAAAGAAACATCAATTGCTACATGTATTCATCTTTAATATATAATCAATTACATATTTGACAGTATCTTTCATTTCTAGAAATTTCATTTCTGCTGTATGGCCCTGTTTCTTTTGTCGAATGTGTTTGTGTCCCATGCTGTGAAAACGTTCGAACTTCATGTCATATACTAGTTTACGGATGGCGGGAGGTGTACAGTACTGGTTCTACCCAGGAAAAGTGGGCGGTCTGCCTCCACCACAAAATCGACCGTCATATATAACATTACATGTGTTGAAAATGGCGTAAGACACCATACAAACAAAAACAAACAAAATTGTCTGCAATTTTAATTTCATCCTTCATAAAGTTTTCGGTTTTCTCTGGTCCCTCTGCTGGGACCCCGTTTATGATACACTGCGGTATCTAGATGACATGATATTAATAATCCTTCTTTTTTCCATGGATGGTCACTATTATATATCCTTGTCATACTGCAAAGAAAATTCTCAGGATTTCATTGGTCAGTGCGCCGTAGACATGAGCCCATGTCCATATCTACGTCTCGAGACGTGAACATAGGACGAATTCTCCGTAGGTACCCCATTACTCAAATACACAAAAACAAAATGGCGACGATAACGTTGCCGATTCGTTTTGGAAACCGCCGATTGTTTCCTTCCTATCGCTTTTCTGCGCTTTCCACTGTGTGTAAAAGTCTGAAATAATCGTAAGTGTATTTTTTTGGCAATTTTACAGATAATAAAACATTAACATAGTAAAAAAATACGTTTATTTTATTAAAAAATCCGAAAAAGTTAACGACGTTAGAGCGATGACGTCACGAAAGTAAACAACGTCTAGTTAGAGGCACGTTACTGGGAAATTGGCGCAATAAAAATGAAATCGTGTTTTTGGCTGTTTTGTTTTTCTTAAATAAATTGTTACAACTTTGAAGTATGACAAATTCGCCTCGGGTGAATATAATTTCCAGGCAGGGAATGAGAGCCCATGTCCCCTGTCAAGAATCCTAATAACTAATAATATGACGTTGAATGACGTTGAATAAAGCCAAACGTTCGGATACCGCAGCAGCAGCATTCATCGATCTACAGCTTTCGATTTCAAATTATTACATCCTTAAATAAATGATAAGAGAGATGACTTTAATTTTGACAACATTAACTATCCACATTTAGATGGGGGCGTAAATCACGCTACATCATACGGAGTTTGTATTTCCCAGCTCAATCGTTTTACTATGGCATGTAACAATGCTGTGGACTTAAATGATCGAAATCAAATTATTACAAGTAAACTTCCTCAGCAAGTTTATCACAAACCTACGTAGATAGTGTTCAAAGTTCTATCGAAAGCTGGAGTAGTACAACACCAACCTAAATATATGTCTGCGACTAGGAATATTCCAACCTTTATTAATAGCGAGCACAGAAACTTTAACTATCTTGCAGGAATAAGTTCTAGATCTAAGGGAGTGCGTTTTCAATTCTCGAGACGTGAACCTCCGGGAGTCGAACCCAGACTTCTATATCCAGAGGCAAGTAAGCTAACCACTCAGTCATCGCATCTTTTTTACCGCACAGTAACATTATGGCCCATTATGAAAAAATACCATGAACAAATATAACTACTAGTATTTAGAACAACACCAGGTCTAGAGTGACTTAAAACGATGGTTAGGCCTCAAAATGTTACTCACACTGACAGGGGTAGGAACAGGTCTCCTTCCCGAGATCCCAATAATTTGACTGACGTGTGGGGGTTGGGGAAGTTTTTTTACCCTATGTTGCATATTGGGGCGCTTCGACCTTTTATCCAAAAATGGTTTTAATGAGTTGGGCAAACCGAAATTAAGACATCCTGAAAAATTGATAGCAAACTATTGAGGCTAACTGAAGTTATATTTGAGATTTCTTAATGTTTTGCTGTCCCAGCAACACGGCAGATGTACATAATACCCGAAAGAGGGTAATGCAGGATGTAGACGGATAGATAGGAATTTACATACAAAAAGCCTCATCTAAATTGAAGGCTGTAAACTAATTATTTCTTAACCGAATTTCGAAACTAAGGTGTTTTTATTTACCACTAAAATTGCCAGTTCCAATTTTATATAATGTATTTTGTTAAAATTACTCACTTACATAGCTGAAACACTTTTGGCTTAAACAAACGCCCGAAATAATAGCACATTTGTCGAGTTTAGACTCCACCATAATGTACAGATTTTTTTTTCTGATTTTTTTTTGGCTGGATTGCGTAGAAAATCCAGGCTTACAGTTTGGCGATTTCCATCTGTCTGTCCGTCTATCCGTCCGTCCGTCTGAGAGTTTTGAAGCTTTCGTTAAAGTTTTTGTTTTTTCCTCATTTCTCAAAAATGAATTGTCGAAAAGCTTTGAAACTTGTTCAATATCATTACAAATGTTATATGAATGAATGAATGAATGAATGGTGTTTTACGGCACGTCGACACATAAATAGGTCATATTGTGCGCAAAAACTGATGAATGATGATGAAATGAAGGAGTAATTAAAAATTAATGTAAATATATAAAGATATAACTAAAAGTTATATGAAAATTTCATATAACCCTAAACCCTAACTATGTCATGTATTTTACATGGACTATCCCCACTTTTCACACAGATTTTTCAGTTAAAATGTTAAATTCGCAATCCGGCGTTTGCACCACTATTGGTGCTTCACCTAATTTTTTTTGTTACGTTTAACAAAGTTTGAGGTTTCCATTGGACCCCCATATAAATGAAACGTTCCTATGCCAGTGTACCTGTAACCGGTCATTCGATTTGGTCTGATGCTACGGAGTAGTTCAAATTTGAAGGTGATGAAAACACGGTTTGGAAAATTACCTGTCTTCTGCTTCAATCGATCTATGCTTTTCTCTGTCCTATCATTCCACTATTTTTGTTTTTCTACCACCGACAGAAACATTAGGGTCAAATAGGACACTCAGTTTCTTAAAATGTAGATGTAGAAACTAATAAGTATCTTGAGCACAGCCAACGTCTTTTCTACATAGCATTTGATGAATTTGGTGCATTTTCAGAATATATTGATGAAGTGTCCTCCACCCCCAGACATACTCAACTAAATATTGAACTAATATTCTGAAAAATGGACCACCATTTATTAAATGTCAAGTAGGAAACAACAAATTCCTATGTTTTAAAATCATTGTACTTTTCTCAAACATACATCATCATAATGATTAGACAATACGTATGAATCAATTTAACACACGTTGAAGACAAGACGTGTATTAGACGTAAATTAAAAATTAAAAAAAGCTTAAAGCATATATATACATTTTTCGTAATGACATAACGTTGAAACCGTAATTACATGTTGTTCGGCAAAAAAGTATACACGTGCATCACGGTTTATGTATATATAGCTTAAATACACTGATGCAGTAGCAGCTTTTATGGCGGTTGGTGATTCAGCCAATGTCGATCCAGACTGGATCATGACTAGATAGCCGTTCGAAGTTCGATCCATGCCATATCTGTCCTGTCTGGGAAAACGAATTGAAATTTGACCGAATCATTGTGGTGTACTGGTTAGAGCGTCTGCCTTACATTAGGGAGGTCGTGGGTTCGAGACCCCAGATACTTTAAAAATAGAACCCTTGCCTGACGAGCAAATAATGGGTAGTGCTACGACTGATTGACCAGTGTCAGAATAATGTGACTGGGGGTATCATGTCTACTACGGTGTGGTATTCCAGTGTGGCAGCACTATAATGAAACCATTGCGTTCGCTGCTTCAAGTAGACATATCATCACATCACACACAAACACACATATAGTCCACACTCAATTGTGCCTATAATCGTCGGGTACGACGCCTGTCATAGGCGGACGGATTATAATCCTTAGAAATACACACACACACGAATTGAAATTTGTTGGGGTGGGATGTCACGATTCATAAGACACGTACAGGTAGACTTGCACTAGACGCGAGAATCATGGCTCTTATGGTGGTATGTACCTACCATGCAGCGGTTTTTTTTCACCATTTTGGGAATGGGTCCGTGACCGGTCAAATTGGGGAAAACGCTTTTTTTTTTCAGAATTGGGTAAAAAAAATTACACAGAAAAGCAGAAGAAACGTCGAAAACCCTGGTAAAAAACTTTTTTGGCGATTGGGAGCGGGTCCGTTTACCGGACCCGTCCAAAGAAGGAAAAAAACGCTGCCATGATATAGGTACACGCCATAGCTACGATTCTCGCAGCTAGACTTGCACATACCGGTGCATATATACGCAGCGGCACAATCAAACATGAACAGTGCTCGCCCTATAGGTTTAACCTATTTCATATTAATAAAGCTCTTGACGCTTCTTGTCGCTAAATAGTGAGAAACATAAATTATTGTCTTGAGAAAGAATGTTGAATTTATCATAAATTTACCGGACCCGTCCAAAGAAGGAAAAAAACGCTGCCATGATATAGGTACACGCCATAAGAGCTACGATTCCCGCAGCTAGACTTGCACATACCGGTGCATGTATACGCAGCGGCACAATCAAACATGAACAGTGCTCGCCCTATAGGTTTAACCTATTTCATATTATGTCCTTTACTTTAAACAATGGTAATAAGTAAATGGCTGAGTTCGCTTTAAGGTTTTAGCTCAGTTCATATAACGCATATGAAAACGGTACGAACCACGCAGAGGACGAAACAAATAGCGTCAAACAAACGTAATCAAATAGATCTATGCTTACCAATATGCTGATACATGATAATATTTGATAAATAGCTTTTCTGAAAAAATTGCCCGCTCTTCGGTCAGTGGGTGGGGAAATGTATTACTAAGTTGCAGAATATTAAATAAAACCGAATAATTAAGAAGAAACTTATTCAGTTTATTTATTATCACTACCTGTTTCAGACTGCTGATTTACAATTAGTGTTTTGTCTCACCTGTTTGGTCATTTCATTCTCCTTTTGTTCAATTTACACAATTTTAAAATTTAGTGTCTCGATTTCTGAATTTCAAAAGGCGCGTCTTAAATTTATATATACTGGATATTATACTGTTATATGGATACAGGTCGAATAAATACATTGATCAATGTACCTGCGCATGGTGTGAATTTCAAAATCAACTGTACCATGCATGCATATTGAAAGTCCAAATGTACTTGAAAGAAGAAAACATATATATGTTATTTAATATATAATATATAGCAGACGTAATTAATTAATTAAGTGTTAATTCCTTTAAAATCATTATAGTGTTCATTCTAGCTATAAAAATAAAGTACCGTGGTATACCGCACCCTGCACGGCACATGATGTTCAGTCTGATCTGGGTCTACACTGTTCACTATAATCAGTCAGAAATATCCAGTTGAATCTAGCTATATATATATATAGCGAACAGTGCATGTAGACTGGGACCAGATTGTGCATTATGCACACGGCGATTAATTAAAAGATCTGAGTCTACACTGGTAGCAATGGCAATATAATTAAGCCTATTTTTCCTGGATCTTGGCTTTTAATTATATAGATTTATCATTAAAAGATAATTAAGTATTTTATCGCTATTTCATGTCTCGTATATCTTTCAAACCGGTGGATATATATTTAATTGGTATAAAGCTGTTGCTTATC
>JAWPHD010018581.1:0-39265 GCA_037043455.1 Cyrtodaria siliqua
AATACGTATGGTCGCTAAGGCAAGCTAACAAAATCCGGTATTCATTGAAAAAGCAAGGATCTATTTATTTTCATCATTTCAGTTGATCAATTGATCAAACGGGCTTTCGTAATCTTTAAGTATTTATTTTAAATCTTGTAAGAATCACACAAAAAACGTTCATCAAAACTCTATCGATGTGTCGGACGCCGTATCAAGCTTATGGGCTCTTTTGCGATCAGTTTTACATAGAGTTTAATATAGGGAAAACTTCAAAAATCTTCTGATAAATTTATTATCAGCTTATGGATCCTCTACCAATTTTGTTCCAGTGGTGATCCTGGGGTCAAATTTGGCCCCGTCCCAGGGGTCACAGTTTTACACAGACTTCTATATAGGGAAAAACTTCTCTGAAACTACTCGAGTCGATGGTTTAATATTTTGTATTTACGCTCAGCTTATGGCCCTCTTCCAAGTTTGTTTGAATGGTGACCCTGGGGTCAAATTTGGTCCCCACCCCAAGGGTCACATGTTTTACATAGACTTTTATAAAAAATCTTCTTCTCTGATACTACAAGAGCCAACAGTTTAATATTTTGTATTTACACTTAGCTTACTCTACCAAGTTTATTCAAGTGGTGACCCTGGGGTCAAATTTGGCCCCACCACAGGGTCACATGTCAAACTAAACTTGGTTTGAGTGTTTATATTAACGAACGTTTGATTGTTTTAAAGCTAGCCAAACTTCAGCTAAATACATCCCTCCCCCTATCTCTTGGTAATTGAAGACACTTTATAAAAAAAAAACTAGTTTGATACTGCCATATCTGACACACAATCCTACGCACCCCCCAACACACACACACACACCACCACCACCGCCAGTATGGCGATACATGCCCTCTTGGGCCTCTTGTTTGATTTTCTTTAAACTTTATTATAATGTTCATCCAAATAGTGGGATTTGATGCGGCAAATTTATTTCAGAATCGTCCTAGTAACGCCGGAGTTATTGCCCTTAAGTTGACAAAAAAGTGCTTATTAAAGGGGTTTTATAAACAATTTTACCAATTGATGATGGATGTTAATATAACTTGGAACAAGTATTTATGATAACAAACTAATTGGTGTGTAACTCAAAGGTCAAGATCACACTTAAAATGGTACTTTTTTTTTCCAAATCTACTATGGTGATGAATTTCAAAAATACCTATATCTAGTCGAATTTATGTAGGGTCAAGGTCATGATTTATACTAATTTAAAAAAATCCGAACACATTTCTTCCACTCGAGGATAATACATCATTCGGCGGGGGATATAAATTCATCGAATTTGCTTGTTTGAGACTGTTTAAGTGAATGAAAGAGGTATGAATTGAATTGAATGTTGTTTAACGGCTCATCAACACAGTATTGGTTATTTAGAGCCGCCCCAGAGAGAGAAAAAGGATACATAGGAATCCGGGAACCTTGCCCTACTCTTATTATCGAATAGATTCCTATGGTTCTTTAACGTGCTCGGAGGATAGACCGATACACGGGACCGCCCGGTTTACGTCCCCATCCGACGGACGAGGCTAAGGAAAAGTGTCTTGCCCAAGAACACACCGACGAAACTCAGTGGCACCACGGAGGATTGAACCCGGGGCCTCCGGTTACAAATCCCCCGAGCTACCGACTGCGCCAAGTTATCTTGGTCCGAATGTTCAACCCCGAAATGGGTTCGTGTGCTGAACCCCGAACACAATGCGAATGTTGAATACCGATCTAGATCCGTATGTTGACTATCGAACTGGGTTTGAATGGCAAACCCCGTACTGGGTCCGAATGCTGAATATCGAACTAGGCCCGAATGATGAACCCCGAACTGTGTCCGAATGTTGAACCCTGCACTGGGTCCGAATGTTGAATCCCAAACTGGATCCGAATGTTGAATATCGAACTGGGTTTGAATGTCGAACTCCGAACTGGGTTCGAATGTTGAACCTAAACAGGGTCCAAATGTTGAATCCCGAACTGGATCCGAATGTTGAATACCGAACTGGGTTTGAATGTTGAACCACAGACTGCATGCGTCCGAATGTTTTACGCTAAACTGGCCCCGAACCGGGTCTGAAGATTGAATACCGTATTGGGTCCGAATGCTGAACCCCGAACTGGAACCAAATGTTGAACCCAGATGCTAACCCAGAATGTTAAGCTCCGAACTTGATCAAAATGTTGAATACCGAACTGGATCCGAGTGTTGAACCCCGAACGAGATTCGAATGTTGAACCACGCTAGCCCTCTGAAAGAGGTATGTATATTTGCTGTTGTCGTATTGAGAATAGATTTCCAAAGGTATGATTGCAAAAAGCAAAGAAATCGGTCATCAGGGTGCAGACTGGCACTACTTTGTAAATGGCAAGATGGTTAGGATGAAATTGTCCCAAAAGTTCATCTACTTTCATTTTGAGTCAAATGCTATTGCATAGAGCAGTTGCCGTCATTGTTGTTTTGCTATTTTGTGTTTTGCATGGAGTTGTAGACATGTTAATGGATATGTGAACTGTCACCGAGAACTATTAAAGGTATTAACTCAAGACGATGCATATAGTGTGCCCAAATACTAACGTGTTGAAAAACGTGTTTCTCACATGTGTGAATGACATCCTCCGGTAATTACAAATCCATTTTAAACTTATAGCCAGTATCTGTGATGATAATTAAAGCTCTTTCAGTATATATTACAACTGTATCTTCTTTTTTTTTTCTTTTTTTTTTAACAAACTGGGTCCCCCTAGTCGTAGAAAGCGTACATCGCTGTTATATTTCATAAAGCAAACCAAGGTAGACCATTGTTTTATATTTATATTACTGTTTAGTGTTTGCCCTACTTTTCCTCCAATCAGACGGTGAGGAATTTTAAAAAAATGGCGAACTTATTCATGTAAATTTCTAACGATCACCAATTTTAAAATCATTAAGTAATCGGTTTATATCGGGTGTGTGCAAGGTTTGGGAGCATGGCAAGTTTGTTGTAATTAACATTTCATTAAAATTACTGTTGAGTTTGTCTTCGTGACGAATATTTACCAAGTGACGTCATGTAACGTGACGCTTCCAACGGATGAAATATACGCGGGGAATTAATGGAACAGCTGTATTTTATCGTATCGAAATAATTAAGAAATAATAAATAAGTACCTGTGTTTTATCGGTGAATAAAATACAGTTAGGAGTTCTGATGCGTAGTAATTAAATCACGAGTGCGTTAGCACAAGTGATTTAATTACTCGCATCCGAACGACTAAAGTAGTTCTGTGTTTTATTCACCGATAAAATACAGGTACGTATTTATTATTTCGATTCTAACACAACAATAACCTCATTGTTTACGCTATTGTTAGGGCACTATATATTATCTCGGAGGTCAAGGTAATCAGGCTGCTATGTTAACAGGCTGTTCCATTGGGCGCCCCCGTATACAAAGTTCTGCGTTTCAATACACTAGTAGTAACGTGACAAACAATTAAAGTCATTACTTACGTCATATAGCTTGCGCTGTATGACGTCAAACGTTCTCACCTTGTTCAAGATGCTTATTAATGTTATATGTACTGATGCATATGATGGGTTTATATCGGGTGTGTGCACGGTTTGGTAGCATGGCAAGTTTGTTGTAATTAACATTTCATTAAAATTACTGTTGAGTTTGTCTTCGTGACGTATATTTACCAAGTGACGTCATGTAACGTGGCGCTTCCAACGCATGAAATATACGCGGGGAATTAATGGAACAGCTGTATTTTATCGTAGAATAACATACAGCTGTCTCTCTTCTTTGTGTATATGAAAGACTTCGCAGGTCGTGTTAGAATAAATAGTAATTATGTGGTTTATTCTACGTATTTATTATTTCGATTCTAATAAACCACATAATTACAATTTTCTCTCTTCGTTGTGTATATGAAAGACTGCGCAGGTCGTGTTAGAATAGAACATAACGGACCTCTGACCAATATCCCACCAAAATGCATCGATTGTAAAAACTTGTTAGGGAAACGTACTATATTACATCAATTGAGTTGGAACGTACTATATTACACCAATTGAGTTGGAACGTACTATATTACATCAGTTGAGTTAACTATGTGTATATTAAACTGGTCGCAGAATAAACTGGTTAAGTGTTTGCCCTACTTTTTCCTCCAATCAGACGGTGAGGAATTAAAAAAAAAATGGCGAACTTATTCATGTAAATTTCTAACGATCTCCAATTTTAACCATTCTATCCTTAAGTAATCGCTTACTGAATGGCACGCGCTTGTTTGGACACAAGGAGGCGGATTTAGTTGAAGCGCGAACGTGTTAAGAGCCGTGGTTTCGTAGAAGCGCGGGGAAAAAGTAGGGCAAACACTAATTTGGGTTATGCAATCTACGACTAAGTGGAAGTGCAAGTTAATGGGGCCTAATGGTATAGACCAGACCCACCACCACCAACCCCTACAGTTGAGAAGTTAATTAGCTAATGTTATGCCACTTTTTAAATCAGGTGATAAAGATTCACCTTCAAACTATAGACCAATATCGTTAATTAGCTGCGTTGGAAAAGTTATGGAACGCGTGATATTCAAACATATTTTTAATTTTTTGCTTACCAATAATTTAATATTTAAAAACCAGTCTGGTTTCTTACCTGGTCACTCAACAGTTTATCAACTAATTGATATTTATAATCAAATATGCAAAGCGATTGATGAAAACAAATTTACATGTATGGTATTTTTTGATATATCCAAAGCTTTCGATCGCATCTGGCACGCAGCTTTAATTTTTAAACTCCGACAACATGGCATTTCAGGCAACCTTCTTAATTGGATAAATAATTACATAACTGATCGTAAACAAAGAGTTTTCGTTGGTTCGACCTTTTCTGAAATAAAAACTCCAAATGCCGGCGTACCCCAAGGGTCTGTTCTAGGACCATTATTGTTTTTAATTTATATAAACGACATAGCTGACGCATTGCTTAGTACAACAAGGCTATTTGCTGATGACAGTTCTATTGCGGTATCTACATCCGATTTAGATTATATGGGAACTACAATTAATGATGACTTGTGTAAAATATCGAATTGGTCAAAGCAATGGCTAGTAAAATTTAATCCATCTAAAACTGAAGTTATCTTCTTTTCACTTGCAAACAGAAACCGTCCGTCTTTGATATTTGAAAATACACAACTTAACTTTGTTGACCATCATAAACATCTAGGAGTAACGCTTAGTCATGATGGGTCCTGGCATCAACATATTTCAAATATTGTAATATCTGCGTCTAAGGTATTAGGTTCAATGAAATTAATGAAATTTAGATTAAAACGTCAAACGCTTAATCAAATATATAAATCTTACCTTCGCCCTATTTTAGAATACGCGGCTATAATATGGGATAGTTGTACAAATTATGAAAAAGATAACTTAGAAAAAATACAATATGAAGCCGCGCGAATAGTTACTGGCCTGACTCGTTCTGTCTCTATACAAAAATTGTTAACTGAAATTGGTTGGGTCTCTCTGGCCGACCGAAGACACATCCAAAAGTTGATATTGACCTTTAAGTTTACAAATGGAGATTTACCGAGTTACTTGAATGAAATATTCCCTGCAACTGTTTCGGAATCGAATCCTTACAACTTGAGAAACAGTTCCAACTTCGTTACTTTACCTAGAAGAACAGAACTGTTTTCGAGATCAGTCTTACCGTCATCTCTAAAAGTTTGGAATGAACTTGATATCAATATTCGCGAAGCACCATCCCTTTCGAGTTTTAAAACTAGGCTTAACAATTACTTTAAACCACCGATAGTACCCCAATACTACATACTGGGTGATAGATACCTTTCAGTTCTACATGCGCGTTTGCGAAACAACTGCAGCAATTTAAATGCTGATCTCTTTCTTAATCATTTGAGGGATAATCCCAATTGTATATGTGGTAATGGTTTTGAAGATGTTGAGCATTATTTGTTTAGATGTGTAAATTTCAGAAATGAAAGACGGCAATTATTTTTAGACACTCGTATATTTCATCCTTTAAGTACTCACAAACTTTTATACGGCATCGACCAACTAAAAGACGAGGAAAATCATATTCTATTTACTCAAGTGCAAAACTATATTAAAAACACTAAACGATTCCAAAATCCTTAACTTTGTATCAATATAACGTTTTATTTTGTCTATATCTACTGTCGCTATGTTTCTATCAGCCTGAACGGGGATATTGTGGTGTTATTTCGGTGGAGATTGCGTGGGGGTAGAATGGCACGGCAGAGTTTACATTTTTGGATTTTTTTTTTTTATTATTATTATTTTATTATATTATTTTTTTTTCTGCGTTTTTCTGTATCAAATTTATATTTAAATATATTGTTACAATTTCAAACCGATAATCATATACACTTTTTCAGCCACAATGGAGAGAACTGTAACTAATGTTGTAATAACTTGTAGTTCAATCCATTTGCATATGTTTCTATGAATATTGTGATGTTGAATTGATGTATTGTAACATATCTGCAATAAAATATTATTAAACTAAACAGTTGAGAACTGCATTTTTTCATGTTACAAATGCTTAGTAGGTGTTACGTTGGATTGGCAGAGATTGACTTTGCTATAATAATTTTATATAAAACGCAGGGATTACATGTATTTAATTTACAGCCGAACAAAAATGTATATAGTATATTAGTACTTCTTCAACTCCACCAAAAATCTGTTTTACTTAGATCTGCCTCTAAGGGACACTCCACAGTTTAATGTACAATTCTCAACAATCAGCACTTAGCCTGAATCCTTGAGCAAAATAAATCAAACCATCACAATGGATCATACATTTCTTTGAAGACCATTACATTATCCATGTTTACAAAGCAAATAAAAGTACCAACAAGCATTTTCTTTACAAGTGTTCCTCTCATTTCTTTAAGATTACCAACCCCCCCCCCCCCTCCTCACCTCCCCCCCCCCCCCCCCCCCCCCACCTCACCTCCCCAAAATTCAATTTTACCAATATTTCAAATGTCAATAAATAACAATAAAAAAAATCATCAGCATATCAGGGTCATTTCTGCACTCATCATCCTCTTGCATATCAGGAAATGCTAAATTTAACACACTTTCCCCGGCTTTTTAAGGAGTTATTCCAAATTGATGAACCCGTGAGGCAAAATCAGCCAATTTTGCTAGTTTTTGGAAGTTTTTGATAGTTTCGCATTTTTCTATTTATAGCCTACATTATTAACTCACATATGTATACATATCAAAATTACCATTAAAATCAAGATAGATGCCTTCTACTCATTTCCCCACAACTTCCATGTATATGAATACTTGTTTATTTCCCGTCGATATATTATTTTTGTGTGTGTGGATTTTTTTTGGGTCGAGTGTTTAAGGCTGTTACATCTGGAAGCCATACACTACTTGTTTTGAGTGTTAACCTTCATTTAATCTGCGAATTTCGATAATTGATGAAGAATTTCCAAGTCGGTAGGGCATTTTTACGTAAGCCAAGGTTGCAGAACGACGAATTACGTATATCTGACCTGATCGCTGAACAAAATTTACACACGGAATAGAAAAAAGGCATTAAGAAAAATCCGAAAACACGAGTTTCTTGATTCTTGAAAATCCTTTACACCGTTCGTTTGGTCTGATTCCCATTTATCATCGTACGAAAACGCACTCTTTGCGGAGATCGGCGATTCCTACCCTTACACTGTTTCCTATTATTACATATCATAAAATATAAGCGTTTTTCATTGGTTTAGAAGCAGTCACGTGTGCTTAAATAGTTTTGACCATATGCCAACCGTCCAATAGTTCATCACGTGACCGTGCAGTAGTAAACTTACAAACTCCCCGCAGTGGTTACTTCCCCTTTCTGTTACAGTAATCACTGCCACCACACACATCTAGCTAAGTTTAATTTTTTTTAACTATTTTTAAGGCCAATATTTCAACGTTCATAATATTGTGAAAAACGGTATCTGGGTACAAAAATAATTTATTTATAAAATAAAAAAAATAAAATAAAAAAAAATCAATTTTAGCGAAAATGCACACCGGTTACTAAGTTACAGTGCTTGTAAACAAACATGTATTCCGTTGAGAACATTACAGAAGCTGTGCGCAAATTTAATAAAGAGATTACACTCAAACCAAAACCAGGTTGAATGTTTTCAACATCTTCTCGAAGGTGATGATCGATGTTATTGTCAATTGCCTGTTGGTTACGGCAAGCATTTGCTGTACCAAGCATTACCTAGTGTATCGCCATTTTTTGTAATCACATATGGCCTCAGCTCTCGTCACGTGATTTGTGTAGTGGCAGGGATTTCAGGCCTGCCAAAACCGTTTAACACAACATCCTGAGAGTTTTTAAATTTTAGATTTAAAACGCGCGAAGAACATTTTTAAATGGAAATTTAGAGCGCGCGACTTGATTTTCCCACTAACGTTTTTTAAAGCGCAAATTTAAATTATTTATGAAATTAATACAAGTTGATGCATTGTTTGATAATTATAGACCATAATAGATTACCTTATTTCAACACACACAACATTAGTTTATTTTAGAGAGGACTGCGTAATTCGATTAGAAAGACTTGGTTTAATTTCTACCAAAACAGTTTTTTCATGGAAGTGCACTTACCTTATTACACAAATGCGTGCTAAATGCAAATACAACGTCTTCATAATTCTAAAACAAATTATATTCATCGTACACGGCAGCAGCTGTAATAGTGATACCGCACACAAGAATATTTCCAACAAAATAATTATTTCTCTCAGAACTACACCAGAGCTCACCATAAGCCTTCTTACAATACAAACAAAAATGTTTTGGAGGAATGTACCTAGACCTCACTTCGTCTCTCTCTCTCTCTCTATCTCTCTCTCTCTCTCTCTCTCTCTCTCTCTCTCTCTCTCTCTCTCCACAGTCACTGGCATACACAGTCATTCCAGGCGTGTAGCTAGACATAAGTATAGAATGCAATAGATCTATTAAGAAAGCCCATTAAGTATCATAACGGTCAGCACGTATCCCTCATCATCACAAATGCAAGACCAGTAAGTATAAATACTGGCGACCAGTACAAACGGTCGTCACGTATCCCTCATCATCACAAATGCAAGCCCAGTAAGTATAAATACTGGCGACCAGTACAAACGGTCGTCACGTATCCCTCATCATCATAAATGCAAGCCCAGTAAGTATAAATACTGGCGACTAGTACAAACGGTCGTCACGTATCCCTCATCATCATAAATGCAAGCCCAGTAAGTATAAATACTGGCGACCAGTACAAACGGTCGTCACGTATCCCTCATCATCATAAATGCAAGCCCAGTAAGTATAAATACTGGCGACCAGTACAAACGGTCATCACGTATCCCTCATCATCACAAATGCAAGCCCAGTAAGTATAAATACTGGCGACCAGTACAAACGGTCATCACGTATCCCTCATCATCATAAATGCAAGCCCAGTAAGTATAAATACTGGCGACCAGTACAAACGGTCGTCACGTATCCCTCATCATCATAAATGCAAGCCCAGTAAGTATAAATACTGGCGACCAGTACAAACGGTCGTCACGCATCCCTCATCATCACACATGCAAGCCCAGTAAGTATAAATACTGGCGACCAGTACAAACGGTCGTCACGCATCCCTCATCATCACACATGCAAGCCCAGTAAGTATAAATACTGGCGACCAGTACAAACGGTCGTCATGTATCCCTCATCATCACAAATGCAAGCCCAGTAAGTATAAATACTGGCGACCAGTACAAACGGTCGTCATGTATCCCTCATCATCACAAATGCAAGCCCAGTAAGTATAAATACTGGCGACCAGTACAAACGGTCGTCATGTATCCCTCATCATCAAAATGCAAGCCCAGTAAGTATAAATACTGGCGACCAGTACAAACGGTCGTCACGTATCCCTCATCATCACAAATGCAAGCCCAGTAAGTATAAATACTGGCGACCAGTACAAACGGTCGTCACGTATCCCTCATCATCACAAATGCAAGCCCAGTAAGTATAAATACTGGCGACCAGTACAAACGGTCATCACGTATCCCTCATCATCACAAATGCAAGCCCAGTAAGTATAAATACTGGCGACCAGTACAAACGGTCATCACGTATCCCTCATCATCACAAATGCAAGCCCAGTAAGTATAAATACTGGCGACCAGTACAAACGGTCGTCACGTATCCCTCATCATCACAAATGCAAGCCCAGTAAGTATAAATACTGGCGACCAGTACAAACGGTCGTCACGTATCCCTCATCATCACAAATACAAGCCCAGTAAGTATAAATACTGGCGACCAGTACAAACGGTCGTCACGTATCCCTCATCATCACAAATGCAAGCCCAGTAAGTATAAATACTGGCGACCAGTACAAACGGTCGTCACGTATCCCTCATCATCACAAATGCAAGCCCAGTAAGTATAAATACTGGCGACCAGTACAAACGGTCGTCATGTATCCCTCATCATCACAAATGCAAGCCCAGTAAGTATAAATACTGGCGACCAGTACAAACGGTCGTCATGTATCCCTCATCATCACAAATGCAAGCCCAGTAAGTATAAATACTGGCGACCAGTACAAACGGTCATCACGTATCCCTCATCATCACAAATGCAAGCCCAGTAAGTATAAATACTGGCGACCAGTACAAACGGTCGTCATGTATCCCTCATCATCATAAATGCAAGCCCAGTAAGTATAAATACTGGCGACCAGTAAAAAAAAGGCGTGGTGGGGGAGGGGTTGGCGAGACAAGCAGAAGGGATCCCATGCCCCAATATGGGTGCAGTATGAATACAATGTATAATGCTATAAGAATCCCAAACCAAAATTATAGATATATACAACAGCTTACACGCAAACCTTGATCTGACTTTATTGCACATTTTATGGGCCATCACAATCTGGGTTCCATGGGAGCCTAGAATTTGCAGAAGACAAACTTTCTTACGCAACCCTTTACAACATACAATAAGGATGTTAAACAAAGGTCTTCTGATTTAAAGTGTCCTATTATTTGTAACAGGGATGCGTAATTTAACTGGGACGGTCTTATATCGAGGTAAACTTGACAACATCACGGAGAAACTTTCAGTTGTATTATCAACTTGTATGGGGTTAAAGACATATATAGAATCTCACAATATCTTGCTAAAAAAAAGAAGAAAATGCCTACCTACTACCCTGTTTTTTCAGAGCATGCAATAGGAAACACATCTATTTTTGTTTTTTGCCTAAGCAATGTAGATTAAGTATCGTGGTTAAAGTAGCTATCCCGCCAACAACAGCCACATTTAACCAAAACATGTAAATCATGTTTAAACCTACTGACGACGAGGTATATTTTTAACTAACATATTTTGAGAATCCAAGCTTACATAGATACAATAATTACAGGCTAAATCCCAAAACAGCAGCATAGAAATAAGAGTTACCAACTCATAATTCATTTTACGCATATTCAATTATGGATATTTTAAGAACCAGTTAATAAATATTTACTTTGAATCACCACATATATATTATTTAGTATATGACCTGAACACCTGGAAAGAGTTTTGATAAACAGTTTTGTAGCGTAATTTTGTCGTTATTTGCGGGGTAGCCTCTTTAATGATAAATAACATGACCAGGTGAGGATCCAACCCACTAGTGCATAAAATAACGTCTACGAACGGCAAGACAATTTTTGATAATGCGACTTCATCCGACGGGTCACGGGGTGCATCTGTAATGTCCGTATGTAAAAAAGGCACCCCAGACGTCGTCAAATAAATGAGACTACCAAGATCTGAAGTCCGACGCTCTACCACCAGACCACCTACGCCCCTCATCACCCTTGGCAGGTCTTTTGCGGGTGTTCGCTGCATCTACATCTTTTTTTTTATTTGCATGGTAGTGTCAGTGGGTGGGGTTTTTCAATGAACATTAAAAAACACTGTTTCACTTATAATAACAGCTTCTATCAATAATACTAACAGCGTCTGATTTATATAGATTTTCTATTTAAACGAAAGACGAGAGACTAAATATCAACAGTTGATTATGCATTTCATTGATCAGTTTATTTACCTGTGGATGGTGGTTGCTCCGAGTCCCATTTCGTGGTACTGCAGACTTCCCATGCCAGTTGTACACAAAACAGAGACGGAGCCGTTTTGCAGCTGACTGATAATATATTTCATCAGGTAATGTTTTGCCCGTTCCTGCTTGGCCACATATTAATTCGTTGTGACCATTGACAACAGCGTTGTATGCTCTAGTTTGTTCAGCATTCATGATTTAGTTATTTTATTTTCACAAGAACTTTCGGTGTTGACATTTTGACGGACACTTTGCGGGAAAAATACGTCACTAAAGCATTGTCCAATAGGATCACTAGTTACAAAGACCCATTCGCAACTTCTCGAATATTTAACTTTTGTACAAACGATACATGATTAGTCTTGATCATCTTCGACGCTTGATTGTAAATACAAACGTTTGTCTTGAAAACAAGCAATCGTCGCAGATGATCTAGACTAATCGAGTCTCGGTTGTACAAACAATTAAATATTCGAGAAGTAAGTACAGCCGGAAGTGCGGATCAGGGAAATGTTGTTACGGCAGAAATCGGCGATTTTACTTAAATTTCTCCGCACAGCGTACGTTTTCGTACGAACTGTGAATTTAATGTGATAAATGGGAGTCAGACCTAACGAACTGTGGTGAGGATTTGAATCAATTCTGTAATCTGACAAAGATTCAGCCTTCGAAACGATGTTGGTCATATCAAAGATGTCTACCATGTGTTATATAGATAATAGGGGGATATCGTATTTTATTTTTTTTATAATATCTGCGGCTCCAGTGCCAGTGTTCCTCACAGTTGCTATTTCAATTAGCTTGACAAAAGTTAAAGACGCAACATATATAATATTGCTGTTATTGCACATGACATTATGTCACTGAAGGAAATAATTATGTCCTTAGGTGTTTATTTTATATTCGGGCAGCGCATTACATGGACGACCCCGATTGATTCGACATTGTAAATACTCCTCTGTCTAGGGAGCGCAACAGGATCCAATTCGAGAAATTGATGATAAACTGTAAACATAAAGCTGTTAAATCATGAACATTTTGTTTTGATGGAAAATCCGTAGATTGTGCACTTAAATCCGGAGATCAGGGGAGCGAATGAAAAAATCACATCGTTATACCTCTGTCTTATTTAGAAACCTTCGCCTCGCGAAAAATACACACCAAGACCTGTATTTTACGGCTTTGTTCGAATGAAATCTCATCCTACTTATAGTCCAGGCAAATTAGTCCCTAAAGCCATCACACCTCAAACAAATTCCAACAGAAATGAAATTTGCGTTTTTGAACTATTCAAAGTCTTGGTAATCACAGAAAAAAAGTCCCCTAAAATCGCACTTGGGGAAATTAATTTTTTCTTCATTTTTAAATGACACCTACTTTAAAAACCTAAAACACAAACATAAATGGAAATATTAAAAAATTACAAAACAACTGCTGAAATATTATTTTTATTTATATAAAATGATGCATTAGATAGTATTGTGCTATTTTCTACAATGAAACTTAACACATATGTTATGTAACCGTCATTATTATACATTTTTACTTCTTTTGCATGTATAATTACCCCACCCACCAACTTAATGAGATTTTGAGTTTATGCCAATGTGATATAATTATTTATGACTTTTACGTAACAATTAGCACAAGGAAAATAATAAAATGATTCACTTACTCACATATTTACAATATCGTATTAAAGGGACATAGGAGTTCTTTTAACGTCGTGTATAGATAAATTGGAGATTATGTTTTGATCATGTTATACCTCAGTACGAATTCTTAAGCAAATGAAGTAAAACGGTAGTAATAGGTAGTACTTTTCGTTTCTTTTTCTTTCTTTTTTTAAAATATATGTAAATAATTAATACCTTTATTTAAATGATATTTCTCAAACCTACCGTCAATTAGCAATGTCCCTTTAAGCAAATAAGATTTACTGTCCTTAATTTCAAATATATTTTTATAAATTAAACACCATTTTTCTAATGGATTGTGTGTTTCTAAAGACTAAGTTAAATAGTTAAACATAATGTTTCGTTTCTCATAAAACAAACATACACATTATCAATATCATCGTACAAAACTCACAGTATGTCTTTTTGAAATGTTATATTATATTAAATATATCTGTAATATATGTATATATACAGCGTAACTACCAGGGCAATTATTAAAAAAATCACACTCAAATCAAAGGCAAGAGATGATTGCTTATTACGTGCAATTCATAACATTTATAAAACAAAGACTTAATCTTAAGCAAAACGCAGTACATTCAAGCTTAACTAAACTTTGTTATATGTGATCTTGTATACATTTAAAATGTTATATTTCTACTAATGATTCAGTGTATGAGTATTCAATCTGTTCATTATTCCACAGATCTAACAACAAACAGATATGAAACCTCGCGCTTTATCGCGATTTCTCGTGACCACCCTTTGTTCTCCATAAAAGCGGTACGAGATTAGTTACGCGCATGCGCATGTCGAATAACACCACATGCGCATGTCGAATAACACCGTTACTACGGAAGCGTCAATAAAGATAAAGATTGACGAAGGGGTTCTGTTTTTAAATCGTTCGCTCAAATTGTCCAGTCCTAAATAAAATATATATAAATAAATCAAATAGCAATTAATGTTTCTTTGAATTTAACGTACGTTCAAGACAAGCAATAGGAGTTTTGATAAAGGTGTAATATATCAGATAATATGATCGAAAATATAGCTACCTAGTTGCCGAAATAAGTGTGAAAAATAGATGTTCTCCAGCCGATCGTGTTGTTATCGCGATGTACAGGTAGTGTCACACCAGTATGTGTGTATTACCCCTAATAAAAGATGCATGGCAAGGTTGTCTACCTGAAGATCGCCGTGTTGTTTTTAGCAATATGTCACGTCAATGGGGTGTGAATATACCCAATATACACCTTGAGTCCAGACCTTAGGGGTGATGTTGATAAAGTAATATAATTTGACACGTGTGTGTGGTCTGTGTATGCATGCTTGTCTGTATGACTGTCTGTCAAATAGTCCTGTGTATTAAAGAATACTCTTTTCAGGTATATAAAAACCACCATATGTTCATGTCCTCAGTATGTCGGTTTTACAATGTCAAGTAACAGTAAAGACAGTTTTCTGTCTTGGGATGCTGATATTGATTTAGAGTTCTTATTAGGGGAATATACTGAAGATGATGAACCTACCATGTACGCATGTGTCAAATGCGCCACTGTACGTTTGTCCGGACTGTAACAAAGATTATAAATCCATCTCAGGGTTTCGCGGTCATGTTCTAAAGAAACACGAGAAAAACCTTAAAGGTAACTATTTTCACACACTCAATATATATACGAAACTCAATATATATGTTAATTTAGAGTTTATGGTCCACCGATACATTTGTGTGTAACGCATTTTATGTTATTTTGAGCTGCCCCAGAGAAAGGAGGATACTCCGAGTCTGGGAACCATGTACTACTCTTACTATCAAATATATTTCAGTGGTTCTTTACAATGCTCAGAGGAGACTGATACTTGGCACCGCCAGATTTATGTCCCCGTCCGACGGACGAGGCTAAGGGGAGTGTCTGAATATATGGCCATTAATTGATTGGCATTGTGTGGCTCCCTGTGCAAGTTTTTGCCACAGTAAGCCAAAGATCCAGAGTTCGAGTCCCTGTTTTGGCCGCAGTTCCTGGGAAAGCGGTGATAAATTGTACCGAAATTAGTCACCATAAACACCATTTACATGTAACCGGGTATACATGGATTTTATACGAGAGCTTTAAACAAGTAAATACACCAGATAATATAACAAAATGTATTTACTATCAATTGCATAATTATTATTTCATGAAAAGTAAGGCATGTGTCTAAGATATATAGTAGAAACTTTTAAGAAATCCAGGTCATTTTTCGGTGAAACATGGAGTGAGCAATAAGAAGACAAAAATAGTTGTTTGCAAAATGAAATTTGAATTGGTATAATGTATTTGTATTTTTACCCCACTGTTTAAACCAAAAGTTTCACGAATAACCATAAATTAACATCATATCAATGATTTAATATATTGTAAAAGATTAAATATATTGTAAAAAAGAGGTGTTGATATTATAATTTATTATCTATTCTTAAATTAACAATATCAGCATTAAGCTCCTCCTTAGATTTCATAATCTTTCCTGGACGAGAAACAAGTTAAACAGGACACAAGGCAATCTGGACGTTTTTGAAACTTAAAAGTATTCCACTGAATAATTCAACAAAAAAGCATACTACTAGTTTTTATTATATTGCGCACCAATAATATACATGGTAGAGTAATGAAATAAAATTGATAACTCTAAATTGTATTACCTTTCATTTAATTATAGGTAAACAGTTTAAGTTAAAAAACATAATTCCAGATTAATAAATAAAGTTCAAATTGTAATACTTGATAATTACTTCAAGATTGCTTTGTGTCCCTTTAACATAGAAATACTATAATATCTACTATAATATCACAATAACAAACAGAATAAATACGAGCTAAAATACTCAATAATTTTCAAAACTGTGGAAGAGTGTAAAAAAGGTCCTTCATAATCTATCCCAATATTATCATCCAACTTTTTTTGCCTCAACAATTATCATTATCATGTTACATGCAAAATATCAGTTAACAACACTCGTTATAATAAACAAACATGCTTGGATTAGTATATATCATGTATATAAACTATATAAATTAACCTTAGAGATTAATAATTTAACTATATACATGTATAATAGATTTTTAAAAGAAATGTATAATGTTGATGAGACCGTATTCAATGAAGGTCACAGATCACGGTATTCTTAATTAAACTCTTTGAATAAATATACAGATGCTCCAAGACCATTGGATGCTAAACAAATCCCACAAACAATCTTACAGAAGTATTCTGCAGATATCACTGCTGGAATTAATTCTTTAAAATGCAAATTGTACGACAATAAACTTCATACTTTTTCGAAGATTTACACTAATTTTGGTCTACAAATTTATTTATCATTTGGACTCCCTAAATTAATTACAAATGAACTTAAAGAAAAATTAGAATTAGTGCACACGATTTACTTATAGAACGTGGTCGTTATTTTAAACCTAAATTATCACGTGAAAACAGATTTTGCACTATATGTAATCGAACTGAAGATGAAATACATTATATATTTTTTTGGTAAAAAAATTGCGTCACTTAGGAAACCGTTATTTAAACAGTTTAACTTCTTTTTCATTTTTCAATGTCATATGCCAAGAATAGAAATTTAAACCATTGATTCTATCAAAACAAGGCTGTTGTTTTCTAATACATTTAAAGGGACACATGGCAATCTTATTTGTTTAAAACTCGCGGCATCCTGTTAGTTTTTTTTTTACAATAATGCATATGTGCAATCTGTCATATTCATTATTATTGAACAGAATTGGATTTTACGGTGCACCAACACATAAGAGGTTATATGAATAAATATCCACAGATAATTTCACTGACGACGCGTCACCACTGTCATAGAAATCAAGCACTTGAAGTTTCACTGAAGTTTTACGCAAAACATATTTTTCTGGAATACGTCCCAATAGTTCATTTTCGAGTCGATCAGGCATGGGTAGCTCACAGGAGTCATTTGTCAGTAATTCATCATTCTGGCTATCTGTAGAGAAATTACCAGTATCTTCACATGCAATGAATGCATTGTTAAGCTCATCAGTACAAATATCCTCTATAATTACAGAGTCATCCCAAAGTGTCACAAATTCTTCAGAAACAGTAGCAGAATCGTTGTCCCTAGTCGCACCTGTGTATACTTCATTTTAAAGCTTAGATTCATCAGCACACACATCGTCCAAAATAACAGTCATCCCAAAGTGTCACACATTCTTCAGAAACAGTAGCAAAATCGATCTTATTAATTGCACCTATGTATACATGTGCTTCTTCTTCAAGGCATGTCAAACTAACTTCAAGCAGAGTTGCAGAACATGTACTGTTTCTGCCTCATGATGTATAGTGCTTTTGGCTTTATTGCTGTGATCGTAGTGATGATCCTCTGATCTTGCTTGAAGTTTTTGTTTTTTGGCAGTGGCTGTCCCTTTTCTCACCTGACTGACTCTTGATCTTTTCTTTCTTGGCATTCTGAAGAAAACAATATATGTCTCTTTAAAATTAATATTAATTATTGTCTGTATTATCTATAGGAAACGTTTGAAAATCCCCATGACTCGGTTTTTTACGGGTGACATAGGAGGGAAATAATTATACAGTATAATCCCATCAATGTAACATTCCATTTGAGACATAATAAAACAAGAGGTCAATGACCTTGAAGCTCTACTCATAGGTTTTTGATAGCTAGATCAGCACTCCTGTGAAGTTTCATAAAAATCTGTTAAGTAGCAAGTTCCAGAGGAGTAGTCGATATAAGTTTTTGCTATATAACTCTATGTAAACAAAGATGGCCGCTGGCAGCCATGTTTAATGTCGAATCAAAGTAATGTTCAACAAGAACCAACATCGTGTCATGCTGATCATTTTCTGTGGGATGATACCCTTAACTGTGTAACAGCTTTGCGGAATTTTGTAATATTAACAGTATCTAAATATGACTGGAAACTGAATGATGCAAAGTGTATGTAATCAAATTTCGACAATTTCACAGAGAGTTTTGTTTTCATCCACATTCAGTTTATGTTTTATTGGTTATATGTATAATTCTACTTGTGACATGAGCAGGTTACGCTGCCCGGGCTATCTTACGTACCGAGAAATAACAATTCGTATAGAACTGTTGGTGGTTTTGGCCATTACCTTTCAGTATATAATATATACACATATATATAACCATTTGTGGGGGGTCCAAAACTCAATTAATTAATATTTTAACCACTCAAGTCCATCTTTTACTATCCTAGCTCTGTGCCAGGTCCTGTGGGCCGGGTGCTTAATTTTCAGTTATTTAGTATATGTTTGATTTTGAATTGTATATGCACATGTCACTTTAATAAACTGTTTACTTACTTACAATATACTTGTATTAAAGGGACACACGGCAATCTTGATTTGTTTTAAACTAGCAGCATCCCATTACTTTATTATTATTTTTACATAGTTTGCATTTCATATTAATTATTAGATTAGAATGGTTATACGATGGAAAGTGTTTTTATTTAATTAAATGAAAGCCGGAATAAAGTCATATATGGCTTAATAAATCATTAGATACTTATTTTAATGCTTGATTCACAAAATTAATTGCCGTCCCTTAAAATTTATTCCACTGTTTTTAAATGATTCCCCAAAAAGCATATGTTTTTCCGAATGAAGGGTTATCAATTCAAAAATGGCACTGGCGGGCTAGAGCAATACCAGCTTTGACTTTGTGGCCTTGCTGCCTACATGCCCAATTATGAAATCTTGGGTCAGACAAGAGCAAACAATACTATTTATTAACCCGTAACCCGCTAAGCACGACTATAATAGCATCTGCGTCTATTCTAAACCCCGATCAGGGTTTACAATGTCTGACTGCTGATCAGTAATTTCCCTCCAAAACACCCCTTAGTCACATAAATGGAATGGTCTTAATTCAAAGAAAGAACAGTACATCATATATACATTTATGTAGTTGGTTAAGGGTTAAGAAAGGCCTTATAATCATGCCTTATAATGGGTCATTTGCAAAATATACAGCTGCACTCAATGATGTCAGGGTCTGACAATCACCATGTAATCAGCCACTGGTAAATTTGTCAAGTGCTTATTATCATACACTGCAGCTGCATGGGGACTGTATGGCCTTATTATGCAATCAATCAGATAAGCCATCAGATCAAAGGTGCTGTATACTTGTGTCTTGTGGTGTATGGTATACACAGCATATTATGCAATCAGTCAGATAAGGGTGCTGAATAACTGTGCCATGTGCTGTATGGTATACACAGTAAAGAGTATAGACTTATATGCATATATTATATTACATGAACTCTGTGTATATAATTATGTACAGAACATCATCAAGTGTGATTTATCCTATACGTTACCTGTTCACTAATTATAAATGCATTGTGTGTCAGACATAACTGTATAGTAAATGAACAATGTATTTGATTTTGCAAGTTTTTAATCAATAAAATGAAATAGCGTTGACTTAAAAAAGGGACAGACAGCTTAATGAAAACACACATTTGTATGAATGAGTTTTGGGTATGCGTAACCTATTATGACCATTTTGATGGTTGATTATCTTGATCATGTATATGCATAACTTTTATTTTGATGCGCATAACTATGTTACCTTTTTCCGTGATGATTAACCATACACACTTTACCTCAATCATGATCACTTGAAAATTATTTCAACAATATTGGCCAATTTTTGGAAACATATGAAAGATGGAGAGAATGGGTAATACAGAAATGAACAATACCGGAATTACAGGAAACTTCAAAATTAATAAATACACAACTACAATCAAACATTTCATTGAAACACAGACATCATGGTATGGGTTTTACTTTTATAAGATTATTTTTTTTATTTAGCATTAAAAGTATAGTCTCAAGATGGAGAGAATTATAGATAAAATTATCAAAATGGCATGAAACTGCAATATAACCCCTTTATGAATTTCTCTTCAAAAACACACATATTTTACTTGCAATCTATGGGAAAAAAATGAATTATAGGAGTAAGAAAGTTATATCGGTCAAAATGTATTTATTTAACAAGAAATAAGAAATGACAGTATAATCACAGAAATATCAGGTTTGTGGTATAATCATGATAATTAATCCCAAAGATGGAGAGAATGGATAAAAAGAAGATAAAATATTTGCCATTGAAATTCACATAATTCCTTTAAGAAATCGTTTCTCTTCGCAAAGAAAAATATGTCACTGACATATATATATGAAACATGATTGAGGAGTTACATGTATTTAATTTTCACGAAATAAAAAACACGTTAATTTTTATCAAAGATAGAGAGAATGGACAAAAAAAAAGAAGAACTATCTGCCAATAAATCCAATAATCCCTTTAAGAAATCACTTCTCTTCACAATGCAAAAGATGTCAGTGAAATCTGAGAAAAAATGAATGAGGAGTTTGAAGGAAAGTTTTATGGGTAAAACGGTGTGTTATTTTTAAAGAAAGTAAATAAAAGCGTTAAAATGATCACAAGATTGAGAGACTAATGGACAAAAAGAAATTAACAAAATGGCCTGAAACCACTATAATACCTTTAAGAAATCATTTCTCCTCACAAAGCAAAAGATTTCAGAGAATTCTGTGAAAAAATGAATGAGGAGTTTGAAGGAAAGTTTTATGGGTAAAACGGTGTTATTTTTAAAGAAAGTAAATAAAAACATTAAAATGATCACAAGATTGAGAGAATAATGGACACAAAGAAATTATCAAAATGGTCTGAAACTACTTAACTACCTTTAAGAAATCATTTTTCTTCACAAAGCAAAAGATGTCAGTGAAATCTGAGAAAAAATGAATGAGGAGTTTGAAGGAAAGTTTTATGGGTAAAACTGTGTTATTTTTAAAGAAAGTAAATAAAAACATTAAAATGATCACAAGATTGAGAGAATAATGGACAAAAAGAAATTATCAAATTGGTCCGAAACTGCTATAATACCTTTAAGAAATCATTTCTCTTCACAAAGCAAAAGATGTCAGTGAAATCTGAGAAAAAATGAATGAGGAGTTTGAAGGAAAGTTTTATGGGTAAAACGGTGTTATTTTTAAAGAAAGTAAATAAAAACATTAAAATGATCACAAGATTGAGAGAATAATGGACAAAAAGAAATTATCAAATTGGTCTGAAACTGCTATAATACCTTTAAGAAATCATTTCTCTTCACAAATCAAAAGATGTCAGTGAAATCTGAGAAAAAATGAATGAGGAGTTTGAAGGAAAGTTTTATGGGTAAAACGGTGTTATTTTTAAAGAAAGTAAATAAAAACATTAAAATGATCAATAGATTGAGGGACTTATGGACAAAAAGAAATTATCAAAAGGCCTGAAACCGCTAAAATACCTTTAAGAAATCATTTATTCTCACAAAGCAAAACATTTCAGTGAAATTTATGAACAAATGAAGGAGGAGTTTGAAGGAAAGTTTGGTTGATGCCGAACCATCCGAAATACGGAATACCCGAATATAATGCAACTTACAACATATGCATAAAATACATCGTTCAGTGCTTTTACACACTAAAAGAAGGTCCGCAAACAGTTTTTAATCGTACATTTATACTTACATTGAAGTTATATCCAAAACATGCACATAACATGTCACAATATACGTATGTTTGGTCGAATTGTATGTCGTTCACATTTCACTATTGGCGGTACTTCACAAAATGGCCGTTCACGACCCGGTCTCGTTGGTGTCACGAGAAATGGCGAGACCATTAATGCAAATAGGTGCAAGAGACCATTCTGTTTGTTAATATTTCTGTGATTATTCCAATAACTCATCTTCATCTATTGTAATCGTATTGCTACATCCTACACCACGACAATTTCCACAAGCAGGCGAGCAAGTAAGTCCATGCTTTTTGCAGTTGCAATGTTTTGTGTCACAGTTTAGCTTACAGTTGCACCTGATGCACCTCAGAAGCCTTTCCGGGGCTGGAGGCATGCTACATTTTACAGGTGACAATTTGTCGTTTTGTAGCCGCCAACCCCACTCAACGGGATCAATGTTGTCCGCTCGTCTAATCCAGGTCTGCACTTGAAAATAGACTCGAAGACTATGCTGGTGTATTGCTGCACGGGTTGGTGGCAATGTCTGAACTTGAACACATGTTGAGTTTGTCATGACTTTGTTCAAGAACTTTGTAAATCTTAAATTGTCTAAGTCCTGGCTTTGTAATCCGTTGTACAGACGTACGCATACTTCTTCTCCAGTTCTTATAATGTCATCCTTCTGTGAATCTTCAGTTGTGAAAACCTCTGCAAGGAGTCTGAAGTTTTCGCATTTCAATTTCTTGAGACCTACATTTTTACCTATTCCATATAACCTTGAAGTGGTGTCACAACCTGTGAACGCATGGACAAAAGGAAGATATCTGCATGTCTCGGCACCGAGTACCTATCTAGTAGAGTGAATGTTCCATATCTTATTCTTTTTAATGCCATGCCTTGCATCTGAAGTAAGATATACATTTTTTAAACTGTCATCTGCATAATTGCATAACAAGACAAGTAGATCAGTATCTTCACCAACAAGGACTGTTGGAAATGCTTGTGCTATGTCGACCGCTGTCTTTGCGATTAACACATCTGCATCACCAGGTGCATGGATGACATGGCAACCTTCCTTCTCTAAATGTTTGCCAAGCAAATCGAGAAAGCATTGTTTGTTTTCTGTGTTGGAAAGAAATTTTTCTTTTTTTGATTTAAATGGCATTCTACCAGTAAAATTCACTGTTGCTCCGGTTATTCCTTTTGTCCTTCGTAAATGGGTAACATCTTTGGTGGAGGGTCCATTCGAATAGCCGTCAAATACAACATGTGGGCAACCATATTTACTTGTAACGAGATTTACATACGTTTCACAAATGTTATCAAATGAAGACCCGTACGCCCAAGGCAGTCTTTGCAAGAGAGAGCCTCCATCCAGTACGTACTGTCTGTTACTTTCTGTAAATGTATCAACACCACAGTTTCCAAGACCCCAAATGGCATTTGCTAACGATGCCTTCTGTACTTCTCTCATTAGACCCGATGAATCGAACAAAGCTGCTGGATGACTGCATAGCTCGTACTTGAAGATGTCTTCTGTGTTTTCTAATGTGTTATCTGCAACAGTTATGAGTCTTTGAAACAGTAGTTGTGGGTCTACATGTATATGTTCACCATCTACCTTTAATGTGCTTTTCGTTCCAAGTGTAATGGCTTGTTGCGTTTTCTTAAAGCTGTGTTCTAACACTTTCTTTCCTTCCATCAATTTAAGAATGTCTTTTCCAACATCATTTGCATTCTGGACATTTACATTTGCATCTGCAGTTACTCCGGTTTCAATATTTCTAAGACTATCTTCTTCAGCAAATGGGTTTCTTTCTCTAAGGTACGATATAAATGTAGTTCTGTCTTTTTCATCTCTGACCCTTCTAGCTACATGCGTCTCTTTATGCTGTTCACTTGTTTCATAAACGGTTGATGTGAATTCCTGCATAGCGTTGTTTACATCCGCACATGCTGGCATTGAACAAATCCATTGTGTCCTTTGCGCCTCTGTCATTCCACGACCTCTAGTCATTCCACCTACAGATTTCACACTTCTCATTAATACCTGCTCAATAATAAGGTCTGTGGATAGGCCTGCCCAATAGCGGTCACTCCTGCGTACAACATGGTAACCATTACAGAATGCCTTGTATATTTTTGGGATGTTTTTCTTCGACATGTGTTGTAGGTAAATATAACTGGACTTCAGATAGAGATTATGTCCAGCTGCTGCAAAGTATGGCAACATTTGTTGGAGAGACTTCAAATGTAACTTCCAATCACCGGTTCTCTCTGCTTTTATAAATGCTTTCAATATGGCAACCATTTCTATGTACTGGATCCAGAGTCTAGCTGTCTTGAATTTGTTCATCTCCATCTTTACTTTTTTTACTCTTTTTTCAAGCGTTTCAAGAAATTTGTTTGAGCTCAAATCCGTTATTGAAATGCTGCAAGCAAGCATTTCGTCAAAAAGTTCATGTATACAATCTATGTGTGCTTGTTCATTCAGACCATTCTCATAGTAAACATCACTGTCAGCTTCAACAATTTCCACGGGGTCTTTTGGTAAGATCATGTCTTCCTCAATCTGTTCCTGCTCCTTGTGCATCACAGTCACAACTTCATCAGGATCTCTATGAACAATATTGGTGTCTTCTTCAGTACTGATTTCCTTTCTTTGTGGAAATATTTTTTCGCTGAGGAGAACATTCAGAGCATCAACGATCAAGAAGTGTCCCCTTATTCCTCTAGCAATTGCCTTTCCGCTTAGCATATGAGTAACAGCGTTTGGGGCATATGCTGTCTCGAGCGTTTCTTGTAGACCAGTACTTTCCATTAGTCGCCCTATACATCCAAGAAAACTCATCTCTGCGTGAAACCCACCAAGCCTTAGAAGTATTGACTTTATGTTACTATTCTCTGGTTCATTTGTGACTATGGTCAGAGCTTTCCAATATAAGGGCTGGTCGAACGTGATTATAGGTTTCGCACCTATACGACCTGATTCAGCACACAAATTTAAGTGTAGAATAGACGCATGATAAATCACTGGGGTTCATGTCAATCATTGGCAAAAACACAACAGTCGACTTCCCGGGATATGGTCCTATCTGAACCATTTGCATGATTCCTGACCAACCCGATATAGGAGATTTCAACGGCCGTGCAATCTCTATGATAAAGTCAATTTTCTTAGTTGGATCTACATAACTTTCGAAGTCGACCAAGTGTCTATATACTAACATGTCCATGTTGTTACCCTGTTGAGTGTAATAGTGAATAGGTATCTTTCCAATTGCTTTCAAATCTTCTGTTGTTGCTTTTACTCTTGGTACTGACCTAGAACTTTCAATATTAGGAGTTACTGTTGCGATAACACCCATACCATGGAACGTATTATGACCATCTAAAGTTCTGGTGTTGTGGTCTACGTTATCTGCAACAAATTGAAATACATGCTCTCCTTTGCTTTGATATGTGTCCTTATCAGATGATAAAGCTGCACTCATTTCAAACATTTGAACTTCTTGATAGGAACAACAAAACCCGAGGCTATTAAGTGTTTCGATGAGAAACCTCGAACCGAAATGATGATGCATCTGTACGCCTAGTCCAATCTGCAGGGGTGCTAGAATTCCCCTGGGTCTAGATGCTTGTATTATGGCTTGGCCAATGGCTGTCACCTTTCTCACTGCCTGTTTTTGATCTATCAATTCACCGAGAAAAGACTGTAGACTGGCAGGAATAAATTCCAAATTAGTTTCAGTTGACATTATATCATTTGAATTTGGATAATCTGACTTCGAAATTTCTAAGGACCTAATGTCATTTTGAATAAGTTTGGCAGCTGTTTTAATAATTTCTCGTTTTTCTGACTCAGTATCATCACTACTAACATGTCGCTGAAAAAAAGAATGCAAAATAGAACATGCTGTGTTACGATATGTTATGACATTTTGTTTCCCATTAATTTCAGTAATAATGATTTTATTTCCATAATGATCAAGCAATTTCTTTTTCATATAAACACAGCTGTAAGCATCTTCGCCACAACGTTCGATCATTTTCTGTACGAGGTCAGAAACAGTCATTTGCTCATTGTCACTGCTTTCAAAGTATTGTATTACTTGCAAGAATCCATTTTCCACCGTGCTTTTAGAGGGTCGGCCAACGTTTTTCTTACTAGATTTATTGGAATTTCCAATTGTCTGATACGCCACTGGAACACTATATCCTGTCCTAAAGTTTGTACTGCAAGATTGGTGATATCTTGTTTCTACAGCAGGAAGATCTGGAGCATATTCAAGGCATCCAAATACTTTCTCTCCCCATTCATCATTGCGTTTCTTACATACGTCTCTAATTGTTTTCTGAAAGTCAAGTGTTCTCACAGGGAACACATCTTGGCCTCTCTTTTTATCAACATATTTAGCTTCTGTTCCACAAAACAAACATTTTGACATGAAACTGAATTGGGAACCTTCTGATTTTCTGGTTTTCGGGCGTGCTGTTGTGCTTAGAGGGATATCTGAAACATGTTGGATGGCTCGAGGATGACAATAGTCGCGACGACATGCTTGGTGTACAAGTTGACCAGGAAAGACAGACAAATCATCACCTGAAGAAAAAACAACAACAATATTTCAAAATAGAGTAAGAGTAAAGCAAGAAAGTTGTAAATCAGATGAAAGAGGAAGTTTCCCATCAGACATGCCTTCACCAAGGAATACTATCATCATTAGCTTAAACTATATACTTAAATCATTATACTCCTTACCAAAATAAAGATGTTTTGCAGAATAATTAAAGCTTAATCGAAGTTTAAAACAGTTTGACTTCTATGTTTTGCTTATACATTTACAACGGTAACTACCTCTGTTTTTGCTTGCTGACAGTAAACTCTGACACCCCTTTTCTCCCAGTTTCGCTGTTGGTTTACCATCTCTGGTATTGCAGATAACACACTCTGAATCATAATGTGAGTCACTGAAAAAGATAGTACATACGTTTAAATATAATTCCACATATAAATATCGACAGTGTTTAAATATCAACACGAATGTGATGCACCAAACAAATTTAACGAGAGTGTAAATTAAGAAATAAACAAGTTATGCATAAATAAAACACAATGCGCTAATAACCAACCTCATTGTTGTTGTATTGTCTGTACAAATATGTTCCACGGTAGTCTTATTTCCAGTACTCCATGTAGTAGGTTGATAATGACAATTCAACAATATCCACCATATAAACAGCCTACTGTGGTCGAACCACATACTAGCCGCTACATCTTGCGTTTACTCAATCTACAAAAAGAATAAAATAAAACTGTTCATTGAAAACTAAGAATTGTTTGTAATATTAACGCATATTGTTTTAGTTTGGTGATATTTACTGCTATTTACTGCTTGAAGAGATACATTTTACGATAGCATCTCTTTTAGTGACATATGTGATCATTTAAGTTCAAAAATAGTAAAGATCTCGTTCTAATCGCGAGAAATTCAAAAATCCGTTTTCTTCATACAATTTGGCTTTATGACCCGTACAGCTCACCATACTTTAAAAAAAATGACGTAATCTGTGGCATATTTTCATTTTCAAAAATTTTTTTACGCCTATGATACAAATTTATATAAATGTGTATTATTAAAATAATTTCTAATATAATTGTAATCAATCAGGCCCTTTAAATGTATTTGAAGTTAAAAAGGGAAATATCGGTCAAACGTGTCATGTCTAAAATTTTACTAATTTTTATGTGTAATTTTACAACAAGCATCGCTTTTAATATTATAAACATCCAATAAGATGGTGTATTGACAATAAAAATACAAACAATATAACAAACTATGTCTACTTACCGTGTAAATTTGTTGATTTTACCACGTTGTTTACATGTGCAGACGATTGATAATTCATCATTTCCGGTACCTCCACTGAAGAGTACTCGCTATGGTGTACGTAATGGGCCATTGTGTTTTAGGTTGAATTCGGGTAAATTAAATTGAATATATCTCGAAATGCCTTAGGAATATTTTGGGGGACTTTCTTTCTGATGATCACGTAATGTATATCTATAGTATAACTTAGGATTTCTTTCTGTTGGAATTAGTTTGAGGTGAAAACTTAAATATACTAGAGTATTACGAAAACAAGCGTGACGTGACACCAATATTGTGACATCATCTGACAGTTGTGACGTTGTTTTGGGACCTGCATTTGACGGATTTGTCCTAATGTGTCCGCATACTTACGGAATTATTTGAAAATGAGATTTTTTCTTATCTTTTGCCGATTCAGCCTAGATCATTCAATGATGTATTAAGTTTCTTGTTAGTGTACACCGTGCATCGTTCTGTAAGTTTTACGACAACGCTTCACTGGACGCTTAACTTGCCGTAAAACGTCAAGCACTTCAGGTGTCAGACCGGTCAAAATCAGCCCATTGAACACAATGCAATATTAATAATATAGGCTATATTTGGAGATCAATCGAAAGTTCACAACATTCTTTCGCTTAAATACACTTTTATTCTGTGAATTAAACACATTTGGCTAGCAAACGGTCCCATATCTGGAATAAAAGACCGATTCAGTTTTTCAACATTTCGCGTCATTTATTCACACTATGCGTATTTTGAAATAAACATCTGTCAAAACCACATCTCTACCTAACCTCTGTGCTCATACTTTCCAAAGAAATAATCCTGACAAACACAGTAAAATATCCAGAAATATAAAAAAACAGATAGAAAGCTCCCCAATTCGCGCATGCGTCCTCGCCTTCGGCGATTTTTTTCTTTCTTAAAAATCAAAACTGTTGTATTTTATGATATCTAATAGAACAACTATTTAATGCCTTAGGAGTCAATGGATTATATCTATTTATCAATAGTATCCAGGGGCGTAGCTTGGCCTTTTTGACGGCATAGGCCCGCAATTAAAGTTATTATGCTAGGGGGGTCCGGGGACATGCCAATGCCCCCCCCCCACACCCCCAATTTTTTTTTTATGTTAGAATGCATTAGGTGCGTGCTGACGTATATTTTAGACTTTAAGAAGGGCAAAGATAACTAAGCAAATATATATGAAAATAATATGTTCTGGTTACTACGCCGCCTAAACAGCCACCCACCCCTCCCCCACCCCCGATTTTTATTGCATTTTTTGAATTTTGAATTTTTCTATTTCTGAAAATTAGGCGTAGGCCTGGGCCTACAGGGCCTATGCAGAGCTACGCCATTGGTATCCTTCAAGGGTCAGTAGTCATGTTCCCTATGATAAATAGTTCTAACCATTGACTTCTAAGGAATTAAATAGTTGAATACTGATGTTTAGTTCCAGTTGTAATCAAAGAAAGTGATCCGATTGGATGATATTTTAACGGTCAAAACATAACAGAAACCAAAAATCGTCCATTAGGATCACTTATTTGAGTACTACCGGAAGTAAACATCAATAGGAAATATATCGTGGTGTCACCAAAGATCCGCACCATGTGCTATATAGATAATAGGAGGGGTATCGTATTATTTATTTTTTTATAATATTTGCGGCTCAAATGCTAATGGCAAATCCCTGCATTCACGATTATACAGGGGGAAAAAGTTCATCTCAACCCAAACTATTATTTATAGGCTTAAAACTATTCAAATTGAATAATGGGTTAAAACAGATATGTATTATATCTGTTTTAAACCATTATGTGACTACAAAATGCATTGGTGGTCGAGCCTTCACAACCAAACACCGATTAACATCACTTCTTTGTTTTAATGAACTGTTGCGAAATTCGTTACATCCGCCATCTTGGAAATAGTGTAAACAAAATTGACTTTTGTGGATTGTGTGGCGATCATTTGTAAACCGATTAAGATGGCGTGGAGATCGATAAAAGCGTCAAAAACCCATATTTCTATTGTTGTAAGTTTTAATATAATTGAATTGAATTGCATGTTGTTTAACGGCTCATCAACACAGTATAGGTTATTAAGAGCCGCCTCAGAGAGAGTGGAAGGATACATAGGAATCCGGGAACCATGCCTACTCTTATTATCGAATAGAATCCTATGGTTCTTTATGGTTAACGTGCTCGGAGGATAGACCGATACGGTACTCGGAACCGCCCGGTTTACGTCCCAATTCGACGGACGAGGCTAAGGGAACGTGCCTTGCCCAAGAATACACCGACGAAACTCAGTGGCACCACGTAGGATTGAATCCGGGGCCTCCGGTTACAAATTCGCCGCACTACCGACTGCGCCACGCCAGAAATTTCCCGTAATAAAAATGTTTTTCGAATGAAAATTGTTCTCTGGACTTGGTGAAAAGTACAGTTGTATGCACGGAGGTGTGGCAGTTAAGGTTTAAGTCAATTGAAATACGGTGGGTTTTAATGCAGGCATTGCGTGTTGTATTCAAAAACCTCGCATGGGCGGAGGGACGTTTCAATTATTGGGATTGGGGTGAGGGCACATGGGGGACCACAT
This sequence comes from Cyrtodaria siliqua, assembly GCA_037043455.1. NCBI lineage: Eukaryota > Metazoa > Mollusca > Bivalvia > Adapedonta > Hiatellidae > Cyrtodaria > Cyrtodaria siliqua. Next base: position 30,945 of record JAWPHD010018581.1, read on the forward strand.
TTTTTCACAAGTAAAAACAAAACTAAAAACAACAACTTTAACCACGCTAAATTACACCAAAAAAAGTACACTTTGGTCTCTAACCGTTTTATATTTTCTGAAGGCCAGGTACAGAATACCAGACCATAAGAGATATATGATTCTCGAAGCTAGCTACACGCTTGAACATACGAGTGCAGAATACCTGTAAATATATGCTTCGTTCTTTTCTTCATGTATTTATCAAATAGTTAATTGTTATACATTTGGCGTACACAACATCAATTAATAATTACCTGTTATACATTTGGCGACATAATACTTACTTGTTAATTTATATATGTGGCGTATATTAAATCAAATAGTAATTAATTGTAATACAATCGGCGTTCCATTAATTATAACGAAAAACCGATGCTGTATGCGTGACTGACAACTTTTATCGTCCGGTAAACACGTATTTGTGCACAGCTGTCTTGAGTGAGTCAGTTACTGTCGGAGGTGGTTTATGTTATGTTGTGACATTAGCTGTGCTATATTGTTTTGAAGTAGTGAACACAGTCGTGTACAGTGGATTAATTAGTAAATTAAAACTAGTAATAGACTCACATCAACAGTGCTTAATTATGAGTAAGTTTACATAAATGGATGGTCAGCTAGAACAAAAATGGACCGTCACCTAGAACAGAAACGTCAACTAGAACAGTAATGGACCGTCAGCTAGAACAGTAATGGACCGTCAGCTAGAGTATGTGGCAATCTGTGTCGGTATATCTGGTACTACTATTAATACTGCTGATTCTGCTGTTTCAGAATTGGTATTTTTCGATAAGCATTAAAGACGATGATATTACATATAGGGACGGGAGATTAATATATTCTATGATTTTTGAAAGCAGGATTAATTTATTAGTTAAAAAAAGTGCTCACCACACTAAAACTCTACCCGGAAATACACATAGCAGACGACAATGTTCAGCGTTACCCGCGGGATTATCACAACCATTTCCAGGTACGTAGTTTTGACCTTAAATTTATTATACAGCTTGTTATGCATGGTAGGCCATGTAGGCCATAATTAACATTGTTGATGTAACGCCCACTAAACGGCCATAAACACACACTGTATATTGTCACATTTAATTCCGCTAAAGGTGTCAGACCAGTCAGGAAATAGTTCCGGGTCGTAGGGTGCTGAAATAGTTCCTTGAAAGAGTCCAAAGTTTCTAGTTTGCATGTGTTTTTCCCAAGATTAGTTTCTATTTCATTGTTAAATCTAACCTGAGGTTAAAGTAGTATGTCTGTTGTCATGAATAGTAAGTATTTTACTGTGTTTGTCAGGATTATTTCTTTGGAGAGTATGAGCACAGAGGTTAGGTAGAGATGTGGTTTTGACAGATGTTTATTTCAAAATACGCAAAGTGTGAATGAATGACGCGAAATGTTGAAAAACTGAATCGGTGTTTTATTCCAGATATGGGACCGTTTGCTAGCCAAATGTGTTTAATACACAGAATAAAAGTGTATTTAAGCGAACGAATGTTGTGGAACTTGTGACTGATCTCCAAATATAGCCTATATTGAATTGTGTTCAATGGGCTGATTTTGACCGGTCTGACACCTAAAACAAAATGTATGCATGATAAAAACATAACAGAGTTTAGTTAGGGTCGTTTTATTCCCCTGCTTGCTCTTGAACTATCATACATCCAAGGCAATATTATGTTTAGTTGTTGCTGGTTTGTTGAAGCACAGATCGGGTTTTACGTTCCATTACAACATCATATTAGGTTATATTGCGACAACAACCTCACAGGAGATGAAGGATGACGTTTGAACTTTAACCTCAGACATGTCACTGCCAGTTTGAGAACGCACGCGAAGCCAAGGGCGTATTCACTGAGCTACTGAGGTCGATAAAAGGGCTGTTCGGTTGTTGCATTATCGTGTTGAGTTGTTGAATAATTGTTTTGGGTTGTTGAATATTACGTTTGATTGCTGACTGATTGTTTTGGGTTGTTGTATCATTTTTTTCGTTGTCGAATCATTCTGTTGGGTTGGATATTTTTTTTCGGTTGTTGAATCATTGTGTTCGGTTTTTGATTGTCTTCGGTTATTGATCATATTGTTGAGTTGTTGAATCACTGAGTTGGTTGTTGAATCGTTGTTTTCGGTTGTTGCATCATTGTGTTGGGTTGGATCATTGGGTTGGATCATTGTTTTTGGTTGTTGCATCATTGAGTTGGGTTGGATCATTGTTTTCGGTTGTTGCTTCATTGTGTTGGGTTGGATCATTGGTTTGGATTATTGCTTTTGGTTGTTGCATCATTGAGTTGGGTTGGATCATTGTTTTCGGTTGTTGCATCATTGTGTTAGATCGGATCATTGTGTCTGGTTGTTGAATCATTGTGTTCGGTTGGATCATTGTTTTCGGTTGTTGCATGATTGTGTTTGGTTGGATCATTGTTTTCGGTTGTTGCATCATTGTGTTGGATCGGATCATTGTGTCTGGTTGTTGAATCATTGTGTTCGGTTGGATCATTGTTTTCGGTTGTTGCATCATTGTGTTGGATCGGATCATTGTTTTTGGTTGTTGCATCATTGTGTTGGGTTGGATTATTGGGTTGGATCATTGTTTTTGGTTGTTGCACCATTGTGTTGGGTTGGATCATTGTTTTCGGTTGTTGCACCATTGTGTTGGGTTGGATCATTGTTTCCGGTTGTTGCTTCATTGTGTTGGGTTGGATCATTGTTTTTGGTTGTTGCACCATTGTGTTGGGTTGGATCATTGTTTTCGGTTGTTCCATCATTGTGTTGGATCGGATCATTGTGTCTGGTTGTTGAATCATTGTGTTCGGTTGGATCATTGTGTTGGGTTGTTGAATTATTGTGTTCGGTTGTCGCATCATTGTGTTTGGTTGTTGAATAATACTTTTGGTTGTTCACTGATTGTTTTCGGTTATTGGATCATACTATTGAGTTATTGAATCACTTAGTTAGGTTGTTGGATACTTTTGTTGGGTTGTTGACTGATTGTGTTGGGTTATTGGATAATTGTCTTCATTCTTTGCTTCATTGAGTATAGTTGTTGGATACTTGAAGTTGTGTTTGGTTGTTTTAATCATTGTTTTCGGTGTTGAGTTGTTGACTCGTAGTTTTCGTTTATTGCATCATTACGTTGTTGAATCATTACTATTCCCTTGTTGACAGATTGTGCTAGGTTTAATTTTTAAAACAATAGGATGTATGTATCAAAACATGATGATGGTTGTCACAGGATGACCTTAGTGGTTGGGCTAACTCAGGAAAGAATCAATGACGGTAAATGCATTTACATAAGTTTAATGCAACTTTTAAAATATGTTTAATATATATACAATTATCTAAAAAAACAAGCGAATACACAAATGAACTATGAAAAGAATGTTCTCCTGAACGTTTAAGACGTTCTTAGTATTGTTATAAATACTGAATGTCTAAGACACTAAAGTGTTGTTAACGCTATAACAATGTTGATCTAGCGCGATAACTGTGATGCGCGAGAGCTCATGAAGATGATGATGCGCGAATTCAATGGATGATTGTCATCAAATGCCTTCTGTAAGGGTTGATGACGCGATGCAATGATAGTTAATCTCCACTGAGATTGTGAATGATATTCCTCCAGTGAGGACTGGTAACGGGCCCACCTTGTGACCCGGGGGTTGTCGTTAGTAAAACCTGGCTGCGCAGGTACGGGGACCGTCTCCACCGCTTGTAACGTTAGTCGTGGAAGCTTAGCTCCACTCCTGGATATCCAAACCTAGATGGCTTATTCCAACCCTGGATGGCTTATATCCTGGATGGCTTAATTCCAACCCTGGATGGCTTATATCCTGGATGGCTTAGGCTGTAATTATACATACGTTTTAGATGTCGGTTGACAAACATAACAATCTTGCATAATTATCATTACCCAAACAAATCATTATTCAATCAATATATGTAAGCTGTACTAATGATTAGTAGCAATGTATACATATTCTACAACGCCATGTATACGCTATGTACGTCGCTGTTAATCAATGCCCTTAATACATGTAATATAAACATGATCAAATTACTCATATATTACACTCACTGAGTTATGCATGCACGCATTTATTCTTGTCACTCATCTCATTGTTAACTAATGTTAACAATCGTGTATTACAATCACTGAATTATACGCCAACGTTAATTAATGCACCTATTATCCACTGTTATCAAATTAATATTGTTTTACAATTAATGATCAATTACCATAATTACATCTAATAAAGTCACTTCAAATCATATGCTAGTCTAAAGTTATGTTTGAGAAACATCAATGCTAACCGGATGTTCGTAACCGTCAAACTAAGATGGCGCCGCCCACTGAATACAAATATACGATGAAAGTTCAATAAAACTACTAACCACATGTTGCCTGTGAAATTTGCCGTCCAATCTCTGTTCCAACAAAGTACTATCGATGATCCCGGCGATAGCTAGAAGACAATGGGTTTTATAGCAAACATTACGCCCAAATCATTATTTCCCGTTCAGTCCCGTGACAAACGTGGCTAAATCTACAGTATTGAATCTACACGGGAGGCCCTTATACAATTTTGCCGTTTAAGGAAAATATACCTATACGTTTACATGCATTAGGCACAAACTAAACTTATGACACGGCCTCTCTGGCGGCCACTTAAAATGTGCACGCTTTTACGTGTTACATGAATAGATCATGAATATTGTGAAATTGTTTCAACTCGAACAATAGATTTTGGGTGTAACCGTAACTTACAAGAGCTATATACGACCAGTACGCTCTTACCCGTGACATTTTGTGGACAATGGTATCAAAGTAGTTCTGTTTGTTGCTCATTGGAATTTGTTACGTTATGATGTGGCATTCATGATGTTGTTATTATGTCAGAGTCAATATAATTATGCTCTTCGATCTGCAGGGTGCGAGAACTCAGTACAAGATCGAGAACGAGAACTCAGTACATGTCCGAGAATACAGTACTGTCCGAGAAGAACTCAGTACATGTCCGAGAACACAGTACATATCCGAGAATTCAGTATATGTCCGAGAACACAGTACAGGTCCGAGAACACAGTACATGTCCGAGAACTCAGTACTTGTCCGATAACTCAGTACAGGTCCGAGAACTCAGTACAGGTCCCGAGAACTAGGTACATGTCCGAGAACTCAGTACAGGGTCACACAAAACGGGCAACATATATTAAACGTACGTGCATAGCAGTATGCATACTGAGATTCATTGGTATTGCTAGGGATGAACGCATCTGTGAATGAACTGTGTAGTACTAACACGTTATGTGCTGAATACCCATGATTATATTTTTTAAAATACTTTTTTTCCGGCAGGAAAGAAAAAAAATATTGCTCCCTACTGCACTTGTTAACAACCCTACTGCTCAGAATGTGAATATTCTCTTCGATTCAGAAGACATACGTACTGTAATGAAACTGGCTACATTTTGTAAAATAATTATGTTTTTCAATAAATACTACCCTTTATATTAATTTCACAATCCTGACTATTGCTATTTTACCTTAGCTCAGAGTTTGTAACTGCAACTGCCCAAAAATTGCATATGATATCTTTTTATCGTGTTTTTCTATCCATAAATACCTTCTTTTATTGAATGGTATTTCCATAACATTTATGTTTATCAAATGTAAATTACTACGCCTTACACAACAGGTTAGAGTTTCCCCATTTTGTGTCAAGCGAAGTCGGCAGCGACATCACAGGCATTTCCGCACTCACTGACCTCGATCGACGGTTCACCAAATGTGACACGGCCGGGGAAAAATGCGTGTAACTACCTATACGTGGTGTATAAAATGTACAAAGTACTCGACTTGTGTACATCATGACCTCGCCATTTTGTGTGTGGCTTTTTATGTACACAGCCAGATGAAATGTCAAAATCGTAAAAAGGGCTGGTAAGGTCAGCGAAGGCTCGGATTAATAAAACACGTGACCGAAAGTGGTGGTACATTTCACCGGGGTACTTTAATCAAGACCCGTTTATATTACACGTCTACCTACAGTGCCTGCCTAAATTAATGTTGCAAAAGCTCATAGTTCCTAAGATCTAAATATGTGTATTTTCATTATCCAGAAAGCTTATTACAGAAAATCGTGACAATTGCGGTATTTTTTCACTGAGAAAAAAGTCATATCCCATTCAATATCTATCAAGGGACACCGCTCCAACCCACTTTAATGTCAATATTTTCCTTGCTACCCAATTCTTTCGAAAAAGTCACGTTTCATTTCACTACGCGACACGAAATGAAGTTATATAAATCTAAAACAAGTAAGGTTTTACGCAAGCGTAAAATAGCTGCCGAGAGACAAAAAGTTAACATAATAACATATCAAGTCGCGGGTGTTAAAAAAAATATTGAAAAAAATAAATGTCACGGAGACATAACACGCTACGACCGTTTTTTCTTACATTCTTCCCGATTTTTACCATCAGTTCTTCCTACCAAGCATTTTAAATCAATGTGGGCGACCTCGCTTCTTTCTGTTCAAAAACCTTGACATGCCTTACATATTGATTACAATTACCTAGTAATACGACGAGCTAAAAGTACACATGACCACAAAAATACAATTGTTCACGTGTGCGTTAGAGTGTACATTACAACATATATAAGCTGTTCACTGTTACCATGTGTAATTATAAGATTGCGTTATGAAAGTGAAAAATGTAAAGGAATAATATAAACCAATGAAAACTTAAAAAAAAAAAAAAAAAAAAAAGGGGAAATCAGCTGGCTTGAACACTACTTTCCTGGGCACTAACACGGCGTCTCGACCGACTGCACCATTGAGGCTTCTAAATGTTTCGTCGCTAATATACATATAATAGTAATGATTACATTCAGTAGACTGGCTTACGAAACGTCATTTCAGCAAGTGAAATGGTAACCTTTCAACATTACAAAATATGTGTTTATACCATTCAAGTTTTTCAGACGAGTTCTCTTGGAATTCAAGTTGTAAAGCATGCTTATTGCCACTTTACATGAGTCACAGTCTGTTAACCATAGGCAGATATAAAGGCATATAAGAGTCAACTGCCAAAGGCAGCTGAATAATAACACGATGCCGAGCAGAAACAATGAGGGCAGAACAAATGTCTGACATGCATTTGACAGATCAGTCTGAAAACGTTTAGTTTTCATTGGCCAACAGCTACACGCTGGCAATCTCTGGCCAATCGGAACTGATCAAGCAGGCTCTCAAATGCCACGTTTGATCAGGGTCTTGATGGGCTTTAAATTAATCATGTCCAGGTAAACGCTTGTCATTTTCAACGTGGCGAGAAAGGTCAAGACAGTAAAACACAGACGAAATTTTGATTCGCCGCAAAGTGGAGTTTCTCTAACCTGTTGTGCAAGGCGTAGTATGTTACATATGCTCATTTCATCCATGTTGCCTGTTGTATTGTTTTGTTGTTATTCTGTTGCAGTGTTTTTAAGAGTAAAGTATGTTTTTTTCCTCCTTTTTTTGAGAAAAATTCTCTTAGTTGACCAACCATAACATGTCCATCAAACATGTTCTTGATGTGACTAATATTAAATGAAAGATTAAGACTTACTACATAATACAAACAATACTATCTTTCTTCTTTATTTATAACGTTGTCAAAATGTCCCCCTTTTTCCAATTCACGTCGATTCCCCCCCCCCCACCCCCCCCCCCCCTCTAAAGGGCCTCGACCCATTCCCAAAAAAGTAAAAAAAAAAAACACTGTGTTGTATTCACGAGTTTGGTGTTTTTTATCCCCTGTACCGTAGCGGACTATGAAGAGTTATATTGACCCTACTTGCTACAAACGCAATACCACACTCATTGTAATGTACATTAATGTTACCTAATCCGGAAATGTCGTTTCCTGGATTGTGAATGGACGACATATCTTTTCGTAGGAAAGTAGACCTCAAACTATCAACTGTTAACGTTTTCCTACGGTGTTCTGTTAGGGCCATCCTACACTCGCGCATCGAATAGAAAAACTCCATGGTGATGGTACGATGGTTTGTTGACAACGGTACAATGGTAAGACGGTGCGATGGCGATGGCACGACCACCATTGCGAGAATACTATGAGGACGCAATTAATGAAGCTGATGATGATGATGATGATGATGATGATGATGGTATATCGCGTTATATTGCGAAAATACTTTTAACGCAATAGTACGATGGTACGATGAAACACATAGTACCATCGCTTTCAAAAGTATACGTGCGATGATACAATCGCGATGCAAGCTACGATGG
>JAWPHD010018582.1:0-39264 GCA_037043455.1 Cyrtodaria siliqua
TCTCATCATAACGACATACCGCTACTACCACTACTACTACTACTGCTACTATCACTATCACTACTACGACTACCCTATATTTGTCCAGACGACAATACCTACTATCTACCCTACCACTATCACTACCATTACTATTTCTCCTACTGCTCTATAACTCCTTCCACTGGGCTGCTTTTCAGCCTTTAGCCTAGAGTGCATATCCAATTTGTTTGATTATCCGATACACTACTTACATAATAATTATGTTGAACCATGATGTTTACCCTACACCTCATAAACTAAATACACTACAAGTGTTTATTTGAAACTAACTACACTGCAATTGTTTATTTTTTCTACCTTTTTGTAAGACCTACGATGACACAATGTATTGTGAATGCATAGACAAATGAACACACTTGTCGTATATGAAATACTTTACTAATTACACACCAGTAACCACTTCTTACTTAAGGTCAAATAATCTCAGTTTAATAGACGTACGTGCTTCTACAAGCTTTTGACCTTTTGACCATAATTACCAGACAAATGCGTCTAATTTAATCTGTTTACTATATCTACAAATATTGAGGTGACAATTATTTCCGCTTTCAAATATATTGAAGCCAACCATCATTCATAAAACTGTGCGTCTACTATCTGTTATGACTAAAACTACTTCTACCAATACTATAACTTTCGGCTATTTAACATAAAACTATGTCAATTACAAGACCTTGTTTGACATGTCAACCATTGTGGTCAAGAACTCTTTAAAGGTACAGTTACCCTTTTCTACATTTGTTTACAGACTAAACGAATTTCAACTAGTCTATCCTATCTACCATAGCCGTTATTTGTATTATCTAAGCTAACTTTGATGCTATTTTTCGTGGTTTACAAATAGGTCCTTTTTTCATTTTAAAATAAGTTAATAAGTAAATCGATCAAAACAATGTGTATAACATGTCCCAAAACATTTTGCTTTTGGTGTTTTTCAAACAATTAATTTGTATAAGCAAAACTTTTTTAATTTGTTTTATCACATTTCGTTTGCTTTTAGTGGTACCTAGTTTCCTTAATTCTAAACGTGGTACATGTTTTAATGATTGATACATTTTTTCATTTAATAGCGAGCAATTAGCGCGCGTGTCAATGTGAGCTCTAAATTTAGCTTTTCTTATTTTTATAATGCATGAAATTTAAATACTAAATTGTCGAAATCCTAAATGTAGGTATTCTTTTTATTTTCACTCAAGTCATTTAACCTACCATTGTGACTCGAGCATCTTATACGTTTTTCTTCCTAGGTTTCCAGTTTTTGTGATAATCGCCTCGAATTTGATCAGACGCATTGCAGTATTTCGAGAGATGGTTCTTTGAAACGCACTTGAAACAAGCGCGGCGTGGTCTAAAATGGTTATTTTGCATGGGTTCGTGACCATCTTGTCGGTCGGGTCTACGTGTAAATTTGAGTGTATTAATGGTTCTTAGTGCGAATCGTTTCCTCAAGTTTTGTTCCTCAATTGCTACTCTTACAGCGTGCTCAAACCGTCTAGGTCTATCTCTCATAACCCTAATTTTAATAGAGTCGTCGGTCCTTAAAATGTCTCTATTGTTCGTATTTGCTTCCATATTTTCAGTTATCTGATATGCCATATGGTTAAGAACGTGCCTTAAATCTGCTTAGACATTTTATTTTCGTTTATTTATTTTTCTGTTTTTCAAAAAATAATATTAAATAATATTATATAGAACAAAATTTAATAGGTAATGTGGATGTCTAAAGAGAATGCTAAACAACACAGTGTGGATGTCTAGAGAGAATGCTAAACAACAGACAGTATGGATGTCGGAGAAAATGGTAAACAGATGGCAGTGTGGATGTCTGGAGATAATGGTAAACAACAGGCAGTTTGGATGTCTGGAGAGAATGGTAAACAACTGGCAGTGTGGATGTCTGGAGTGAATGTTAAACAACAGACAGTGTGGATGTCTGGAGGGAATGGTAAACAACAGTGTGGATGTCTAGAGTGAATGGTAAACAACAGACAGTGTGGATGTATGGAAAGAATGGTAAACAACAGACAGTGTGAATGTCTGGAAATAATAGTAAACAACAGGTAGTGTGGATGTCTGGAGAGAATGTTAAACAACATACAGTGTCGATGTCTGGAGTGAATGTTAAACAACAGACAGTGTGGATGTCTGGAGAGAATGTTAAACAAAAGACAGTATGGATGTCTGGAGAGAATAATAAACAACAGACAGTGTGGATGTCTGGAGAGAATGTTAAACAACAGACAGTGTGGATGTCTGGAGAGAATGGTAAACAACAGGTAATGTGGGTGTCTGGAGAGAATGGTAAACAACAGACAGTGTGGATGTCTGGAGATAATGGTAAACAACAGGTAATGTGGATGTCTGGAGAGAATGCTAAACAACACAGTGTGGATGTCTAGAGAGGATGGTAAACAACAGACAGTATGGATGTCGGAGAAAATGGTAAACAGCTGGCAGTGTGGATGTCTGGAGATAATGGTAAACAACAGGCAGTGTGGATGTCTGGAGAGAATGGTAAACAACTGGCAGTGTGGATGTCTGGAGTGAATGTTAAAACAACAGACAATGTGGATGTCTGGAGAGAATGGTAAACAACAGACAGTGTGGCTGTCTTGGGAGAATGGTAAACAACAGATAGTGTGGATGTCTGGAGAGAATGTTAAACAAAAGACAGTATGGATGTCTGGAGAGAATGTTAAACAACAGACAGTATGGATGTCTGGAGAGAATGTTAAACAACTGACAGCGTGGATGTCTGGAGAGAATGGTAAACAAGACTGTGTTAATGTCTAGAGAGAATGGTAAATAACAGACCATGTGGATGTCTGGAGAGAATGGTAAACAACAGAAAATATGGATGTCTGGGGAGAATGGTAAACAACAGACTGTGTGAGTGTCTGGGAGAGAATGGTAAACATCAGGCAGTGTGAATGTCTGGAGAGAATGGTAAACAACAGGTAATGTTGATGTCTGGAGAGAATGGTAAACAACAGACAGTGTGAGTGTCTGGGAGAGAATGGTAAACAACATACAGTGTGGATGTCTGGAGAGAATGGTAAACAACAGACAGTGTGGATGTCTGGAGAGAATGGTAAACAACAGATAATGTGGATGTCTGGAGAAAATGGTAAACAACAGGTAATGTGGATGTCTGGAGAGAAAGCTAAACAAAACAGTGTGGATGTCTGGAGAGAATGCTAAACAACAGACAGTATGGATGTCGAAGAGAATGGTAAACAGCTGGCAGTGTGGATGTCTGGATATAATGGTAAACAACAGGCAGTGTGGATGTCTGGAGAGAATGGTAAACAACAGGTAATGTGGATGTCTGGAGAGAATGGTAAACAACAACCAGTGTGGATGTCTGAAGAGAATGGTAAACAACAGACAGTGTGGATGTCTGGAGAGAATGGTAAACAACAGGTAATGTGGATGTCTAAAGAGAATGCTAAACAACACAGTGTGGATGTCTGGAGAGAACAGACAGTATGGATGTCGGAGAAAATGGTAAACAGCTGGCAGTGTGGATGTCTGGAGATAATGGTAAACAACAGGCAGTTTGGATGTCTGGAGAGAATGGTAAACAACTGGCAGTGTGGATGTCTGGAGTGAATGTTAAACAACAGACAGTGTGGATGTCTGGAGGGAATGGTAAACAACAGTGTGGATGTCTAGAGTGAATGGTAAACAACAGACAGTGTGGATGTATGGAAAGAATGGTAAACAACAGACAGTGTGAATGTCTGGAAATAATAGTAAACAACAGGTAGTGTGGATGTCTGGAGTGAATGTTAAACTACAGACAGTGTGGATGTCTGGAGAGAATGTTAAACAAAAGACAGTATGGATGTCTGGAGAGAATAATAAACAACAGACAGTGTGGATGTCTGGAGAGAATGTTAAACAACAGACAGTGTGGATGTCTGGAGAGAATGGTAAACAACAGGTAATGTGGGTGTCTGGAGAGAATGGTAAACAACAGACAGTGTGGATGTCTGGAGATAATGGTAAACAACAGGTAATGTGGGTGTCTGGAGAGAATGGTAAACAACAGACAGTGTGGATTTCTGGAGATAATAGTAAACATCAGGTAATGTGGGTGTCTGGAGAGAATGGTAAACAACAGACAGTGTGGATTTCTGGAGATAATGGTAAACAACAGGTAATGTGGATGTCTGGAGAGAATGCTAAACAACACAGTGTGGATGTCTAGAGAGGATGGTAAACAACAGACAGTATGGATGTCGGAGAAAATGGTAAACAGCTGGCAGTGTGGATGTCTGGAGATAATGGTAAACAACAGGCAGTGTGGATGTCTGGAGAGAATGGTAAACAACTGGCAGTGTGGATGTCTGGAGTGAATGTTAAACAACAGACAGTGTGGATGTCTGGAGAGAATGGTAAACAACGGGTAATGTGGATGTCTGGAGAGAATGGTAAACAACAGACAGTGTGAGTGTCTGGGAGAGAATGGTAAACAACAGACAGTGTGGATGTCTGGAGAGAATGGTAAACAACAGACAATGTGGATGTCTGGAGAGAATGGTAAACAACAGACAGTGTGGATGTCTGGAGAGAATGGTAAACAACAGGTAATGTGGATGTCTGGAGAGAATGCTAAACAACACAGTGTGGATGTCTAGAGAGGATGGTAAACAACAGACAGTATGGATGTCGGAGAAAATGGTAAACAGCTGGCAGTGTGGATGTCTGGAGATAATGGTAAACAACAGGCAGTGTGGATGTCTGGAGAGAATGGTAAACAACTGGCAGTGTGGATGTCTGGAGTGAATGTTAAACAACAGACAGTGTGGATGTCTGGAGAGAATGGTAAACAACAGACAGTGAGTGTGGCTGTCTTGGGAGAATGGTAAACTACAGATAGTGTGGATGTCTGGAGAGAATGTTAAACAAAAGACAGTATGGATGTCTGGAGAGAATGTTAAACAACAGACAGTATGGATGTCTGGAGAGAATGTTAAACAGACAGTGTGGATGTCTGGTGAGAATGGTAAACAACACGTAATGTGGATGTCTGGAGAGAATGGTAAACAATGGATAATGGATGTCTGGAGTGAATGTTAAACAAGACTGTGTTAATGTCAGAGAGAATGGTAAATAACAGACCATGTGGATGTCTGGAGAGAATGGTAAACAACAGAAAATATGGATGTCTGGGGAGAATAGTAAACAACAGACAGTGTGAGTGTCTGGGAGAGAATGGTAAACATCAGACAGTGTGAATGTCTGGAGAGAATGGTAAACAACAGACAGTGTGGATGTCTGGTGAGAATGGTAAACAACAGGTAATGTGGATGTCTGGAAAGAATGGTAAACAACAGACAGTGCGGATGTCTGGAGAGAATGGTAAACAACAGGTAATGTGGATGTCTGGAGAGAATGTTAAACAACAGACAGTGTTGATGACTTGAGAGAATGTTAAACAACACACAGTGTGGATGTCTGGAGAGAATGGTAAACAACAGAAAGTATGGATGTCTGGTGAGAATCAAAAACAACAGATAGTGTGGATGTCTGGAGAGAATGTTAAACAACAGACAGTATGGATGTCTGGTGAGAATGGTAAACAACAGATAGTGTGGATGTCTGGAGAGAATGGTAGACAACGGACAACGTGGATGTCTGGATATAATGGTAAACAAGACAGTGTGGATGTCTGGAGGGAATGGTAAAAAATAGACCATGTGGATGTCTGAAGAGAAAGGTAAACAACAGGTAATGTGGATGTCTGGAGAAAATGGTAAACAACAGGCAGTGTGGATGTCTGGAGAGAATGGTAAACAACAGAAAGTGTGGATGTCTGTAGAGAAAGGTAAACAACAGGTAATGTAGGTGTCTGGAGAGAATGGTAAACAACAGGCAGTGTGAATGTCCGGAGATTATGGTAAAGAACTGGCAGTGTGGATGTCTGGATAGAATAGTAAACAACAGGCAGTGTGGATGTCTGGTGAGAATTTTAAAGAATTGACAGTTTGGATGTCTGGAGATAATGGTAAACAATTGACAGTGTGGATGTCTGGAGAGAATGGTAAACAACTGGCAGTATGGATGTCTGGAGAGAATGTTAAACAAAAGACAGTATGGATGTCTGGAGAGAATGTTAAACAACAGACAGTGTTGATGTCTGGAGAGAATGTTAAACAACATACAGTGTGGATGTCTGGAGAGAATGTAAAAGACAGTATGGATGTCTGGAGAGAATGTAAAAGACAGTATGGATGTCTGGAGAGAATGGTAAACAACGGGTAATGTGGATGTCTGGAGAGAATGGTAAACAACAGACAGTGTGAGTGTCTGGGAGAGAATGGTAAACAACAGACAGTGTGGATGTCTGGAGAGAATGGTAAACAACAGACAATGTGGATGTCTGGAGAGAATGGTAAACAACAGACAGTGTGGATGTCTGGAGAGAATGGTAAACAACAGGTAATGTGGATGTCTGGAGAGAATGCTAAACAACACAGTGTGGATGTCTGGAGATAATTGTAAACAACAGACAGTATGGATGTCGGAGAGAATTGTAAACAGCTGGCAGTGTGGATGTCTGGAGATAATGGTAAACAACAGGCAGTGTGCATGTCTGGAGAGAATTGTAAACAACTGGCAGTATGGATGTCTGGAGAGAATGTTAAACAACAGACAGTGTGCATGTCTGGAGAGAATGGTAAACAACAGAAAGTATGGATGTCTGGTGAGAATCAAAAACAACAGATAGTGTGGATGTCTGGAGAGAATGTTAAACCACAGACAGTACGGATGTCTGGTGAGAATGGTAAACAACAGATAGTGTGGATTTCTGGAGAGAATGGTAGTCAACGGACAATGTGGATGTCTGGAGTGAATGTTAAACTAGACAGTGTGGATGTCTGGAGGGAATGGTAAAAAAATAGACCATGTGGATGTCTGTAGAGAAAGGTAAACAACAGGTAATGTGGATGTCTGGAGAAAATGGTAAACAACAGGCAGTGTGGATGTCTGGAGAGAATGGTAAACAACAGAAAATGTGAATGTCTGTAGAGAAAGGTAAACAACAGGTAATGTAGATGTCTGGAGAGAATGGTAAGCAACAGGCAGTGTGAATGTCTGGAGATAATGGTAAAGAACTGGCAGTGTGGATGTCTGGATAGAATAGTAAACAACAGGCAGTGTGGATGTCTGGTGAGAATTGTAAAGAATTGGCAGTGTGGCTGTCTGGAGATAATGATAAACAATTGACACAGTGCTCGAAAAGTAGGATAGCCCGACGCCTGGGGCTCCTCGAAATCCATACAGATATAAATTATATAGATATAAAGTATATTTCTATTAATTATTTAAGGTGTAAGGAGTTCCTGGAATCCTACTATTAAATAAATTCTAGTCTAGGCTCCTAATTCTTAACTTGTAGAAAGTGGTGAGTGGTGACAAAAAGAACAAGAGGTCAATGACCTTGAAGCTCTACTGATTGATTTTGATTTCAGGAAGTAGTCGCTACAGACTTGTTTTTTGAAAAATTATATTTAGCCGTGGCGGCCATCTTGAATTTCCGGCCGACCTGAAATTTTGCTAGGATCAATTAGACATCAAGAGCAACATTCCTGTGAAGTTTCATGAAAATCCGTCTAGTAGTTTCAAAGGAATAGTCGCTACAAGTTTTCATTATATAACTCTATGTAAACAAAGATGGTCGCTGACAGCCATGTTTAACGTCGAATCAAAATAATGTTTGACTCTGATAACCATCATGTCATGCTGATCATTTTACAAAAAGTCCCATATCAATATCACTTATAGTTTTTAAGACGTAGTCGCTACAAACTTCTTTTTTAAAAAATCTAATTTTAGCTGTGGCGGCCATCTTGAATTTCTGGCCGATCTGAAATTTTGCTAGGATCAATTAAACATTAAGAGCAACATTCCTGTAAAGTTTCATGAAAATCTGCCAAGTAGTTTCAAAGGATTAGTCGGTACAAGTTTTTACTATATAACTCTATGTAAACAAAGATGGCTGCTGGCAGCCATGTTTAACATTGAATCAAAACAATTTTTGACAAGGACCAACATCATGTCATGCTGATCATTTTACAAAAAGTCCAATATCAATATCACTTATAGTTTTCAAGTAGTAGTCGCTACAAACTTGTATTTTGAAAATCTATTTTTAGCCATGGCAGCCATCTTGAATTTCCGGGCGACCAGAAAGTTTGCTAGGATCAATTAGACATCAAGAGCAACATTCCTGTGAAGTTTCATGAAAATCCGTCAAGTAGTTTCAGAGGAGTAGTCGCTACAAGTTTTCATCATATAACTCTATGTAAACGAAGATGGCCACTGGCAGGCATGTTTAACGTCGAATCAAAATAATGTTTGACTCTTATAACCATCATGTTATGCTGATCATTTTACAAAAAGTCCCATATCAATATCACTTATAGTTTTCAAGACGTAGTCGCTACAAACTTCTTTTTTAAAAATATATTTTTAGCTGTGGCGGCCATCTTGAATTTCTGGCCGATCTGAAATTTTGCTAGGATCAATTAGACATTAAGAGCAATATTCCTGTAAAGTTTCATGAAAATCCGTCAAGTAGTTTCAAAGGAGTAGTCGCTACAAGTTTTTAATATATAACTGTATGTAAACAAAGATGGCCTTTGGCAGCCATGTTTAACGTTGAATCAAAACGATTTTTGACAAGGACCAACATCATGTCATGCTGATCATTTTAGAAAAAGTCCCATATCAATATCACTTATAGTTTTCAAGAAGTAGTCGCTACAAACTTAAATTTGAAAATTTATTTTTAGCAGTGGCGTCCATCTTGAATTTCCGGCCGACCTGGAATTTTGCTAGCATCAATTAGACATCAAGAGCAACATTCCTGTGAAGTTTCATGAAAATCCATCGTAGTTTCAGAGGAGTAGTTGCTACAAGTTTTCATTATATAACTCTATGTAAACAAAGATGGCCGCTGGCAGCCATGTTTAACGTCGAATCAAAACGATTTTCGGCAAGGACCAACATCATGTCATGCTGATCATTTTAGAAAAAGTCCCATATCAATATCACTTATAGTTTTCATGAAGAAGTCGCTACAAACATGTTTTTTAAAAGCCTATTTTTAGATCTGGCGGCCATCTTGGATTTCACATCAACATGAATTTTTGCTAGGATCAACTAGACTTCATGGGCAACATTTCTGTAAAGTTTCAGGAAAATCCATTCAGTAGTTTCAGAGGAGAAGTCGCTACAAAAAAAGTTAACGGACAGACGGACGACGGACGCCGCACCATGGCATAAGCTCTGCTGATCTCTGATCAGTAGAGCTAAAAATGTAGCCAGAGGAGGCCCTGATAGTCTGATTAAAAATTTGGCTCCAAGTTGGGCTCCAGTTTCACCAAGCTCTGATTATTATCGTTTGGCAAAAGTGCTAGTACTCTCCTTTACATCGGTTATAAATAACTATGTAATATTCTATTCTAACGTATTTGAAACGAAGTGGTAAGTAAGTCCGCTGACTAGGAAGATAAAGTGGTAGCAAAAAGAAAAATATATTTAGAGGAGGTTCTGAGTTTAATACATACGTAACAAATGTGTGCTATGAAAGTGAATAAAGACACATTTCCAATAAGAAAAAAATATTGGACCTTTCCATTTTAAATCAGGGCCTGTCCATTTTAAATCAGGGCCTGTCCATTTTCAAAAGCAACAAGCCCTGTCTATTAAAATAATTTTCTGTGAGCTCTGAGACAGCGTGGATGTCTGGAGAGAATGGTAAAAAACTGGCAGTGTGGATGTCTGGAGAGAATGGTAAACAACTGGCAGTGTGGATTTCTGGAGAGAATGGTAAACAACAGGCAGTGTGGATGTCTGAAGAGAATGGTAAACAACAGGCAGTATGGATGTCTGGAGGGAATCATAAATAACTGGCAGTATGGATGTTTGGAGAAAATAGTAAACAACAGACAGTATGGATGTCTGGAGAGAATGGTAAACAAAAGGCAGTGTGGATGTCTGGGGAGAATGGTAAACAACAGATAGTGTGGATTTCTGGAGAGAATGGTAAACAACAGACAGTGTGGGTGTCTAGGAGAGAATGGTAAACAACAGACAGTGTGGGTGTCTAGGAGAGAATGGTAAACAACAGGCAGTGTGGGTGTCTAGGAGAGAATGGTAAACAACAGATAGTGTGGGTGTCTAGGAGAGAATGGTAAACAACAGACAGTGTGGATGTCTGGGAGAGAATGGTAAACAACAGACAGTGTGGGTGTCTGGGAGAGAATGGTAAACAACAGACAGTGTGGATGTCTGGGGAGAATGGTAAAAAACAGACAGTGTGGGTGTCTGGGGAGAATGGTAAACAACAGGCAGTGTGGATGTCTGGAGGGAATCAGAAACAAATGGCAGTATGGATGTCTTGAGAGAATGGTAAACAACAGGCAGTGTGGATGTCTGGAGGAATCATAAACAACTGGCAGTATGGATGTCTGGAGGGAATCTTAAACAACTGGCAGTATCAATGTTTGGAGAAAATAGTAAACAACAGACAGTATTGGTGTCTGGGGAGAATGGTAAACAAAAGATAGTGTGGATGTCTGGGGAGAATGGTAAACAACTGGCAGTGTGGATTTCTAGGAGAGAATGGTAAACAACATATAGTGTGGATGTCTGGGGAGAATGGTAAACAACTGACAGTGTGGGTGTCTTGGGAGAATGGTAACAACTGGCAGTGTGGGTGTCTGGGGAGACTGGTTAACAACTGGCAGTGTGGGTGTCTTGGGAGAATGGTAAACAACTGGCAGTGTGGATGTCTGGAGAGAATGGTAAACAACAGTGTGGATGTCTGGAGAGAATGGTAAACAACTGGCAGTGTGGGTGTCTGGGGAGAATGGTAAACAACAGACAGTGTGGATGCCTAGGGAGAATGGTAAACAACTGGCAGTGTGGGTGTCTGGGGAGAATGGTTAACAACTGTCAGTGTGGGTGTCTGGGGAGAATGGTAAACAACTGGCAGTGTGGATGTCTAGGAGAGAATGGTAAACAACAGACAGTGTGGATGTCTGGGGAGAATGGTAAACTACAGGCAGTGTGGGTGCTAGGAGAGAATGGTAAACAACTGGCAGTGTGGAAAACAACTGGCAGTGTGGATGTCTAGGAGAGAATGGTAAACAACAGACAGTGTGGGTGTCTGGAGAGAATTGTAAACAACAGACATTTTGGATGTCTGGGAGAGAATGGTAAACAACAGGCAGTGTGGGTGTCTAGGAGAGAATGGTAAACAGGCAGTTTGGGTGTCTGGGAGAGAATAGTAAACAACAGGCAGTGTGGGTGTCTGGGAGAGAAGGCAGTGTGGATGTCTGTAGAGAATGGTAATGTGGGTGTCTGGGGAGAATGATCATTGGCAAACAACATGCAGTTCTGATATATCTTACCATATTCAATCATGCATACAGTTTGAATATATATTAAGAATGTACTTTGCAAATGCCCCTTTCATACAACACAAAGGTACTGTTATTACAAATATAACTGACCTGGATCAGGTGGCTTGTTGACCAGCATTGTGTGCATACTCAGAATGCTGGGGCCAGTAAAAGCCTCTACATAGTCCACTATCTGTCAAAAGCAATTAAAAAATCAATAGTTTTATTTATGGAACTGCTCTGATAAAAAAGAATAGGAAGAACAAATGGATAAGAAAAAGTAGGGCAGCCGTAACAACACATTCCTATTATCAAAGCCAAGGTGCGTCAACAGTTTCAAAGACAACAGTTACTACATTCTGAACTGAAAATCCTGCGTCTGCTACTCAGTAGGTGGATATCAGAATATATTATACCTCATTTGCATATTCCACTCTTTGTTTAATGTTACGTCATCCGGTCCATAAAGTTGCATATTGACCGGGTGCCCGGTCCGATAGCTATATTAACGGATGTGTGAAAAAACGATGTCAAAATGAATCATAAAACGTATTGATTTAATTTGTTAGTCAGATTCGGTATAATATAACAAATAATATATGGTACTTCGGTCCATATGAAGTTTATGGACTGGGCAGTCCATAAACTTGCATATGGACCCCAGCACCATACATTATCTGTTAAATAAAGACTAGCTTTGCGGCATACAAACATATCACATACCTGTGGTAGACAGCAGTACTCCCAGAGAACCTCATCATTGGTCCAGGTCTGGATTTTTGTTACTGCCTTCTGATCGTTTACAAACTCAGCCTTGGAAATCGCAATATCTCGCATGATCGTCATTAAGGGCACCTCTATTTCTCGGCGACAAATCTTTTCAAACCTGGCCCTGAAATGGGTAGGAAAATACATTCGGTGTTGTTTTACTTCCCTGAATTAATTTATTATTGTGAGAGGTAACACTAAACAGAACATTTACAAAAAAATAAATAAAAAAATATCTGAAAAAAACTTTCTCAGTGCACATGGTGCAGAGCTCCAGATAAGCTTTGGGTAATTGGGTATTGCTACTCCATTATTTAATAGTAAAAATAATTTTTTACCCCACCTATTATTTTCAATGTGGTACATCCTTATAAAGTTAATTAAAGGGACACTGTCGTAAGTAAGCTAATATTGAGCATAATCAAATAACTGTCTGACTTTTATACATGAAAACATGAGCATTGTCCCAAATAAGTATGTAGTAATACATTTGTGAGTTTGAAAAAAAAGAAGTTTTAATTATTATTTGTAAATAATGTGGGACCCACTTTATTTACTTTTTATGCTGATCCCGTGACTTCCATTAGCGCATAGTATGTATTGCGTAATATGTATGGCCCACATAGCTCAGGTAGGAGTGACGTCTATTACGCGCATAGTCTTATTACCCCTGAGTGTAATTTTAGTTTGGGCTGCTGGTTCAAACTCGCGAAGAGGTAGTTCCTTTTTTTTGTAACGCGATTGAATTCCGTCAAACAATCTTGCTTTTAATTAGTAAATATTCAATACTGTTAGTGTGTCATGTTTGTGAACGTAATTAGTGTGTGTTTTATAAGCTAAAAGTTACGGACATTGTCCCTTTAACAACGGACATAAAGCAACAACAATCAAATTTTCTCCTCAAAAAATGCTTTAAGCGTAATAGTGCTGATTTGTGCTTTTTGAGGTACATCAATTTTTTGCATCCGTGTTTGTTGTGAGACACCAGTTTTGTAACCGACACATAATTGAGATCGCCAAGCGCCTACACGATAGACATGTACACAGCAAACAACACAAGCTGAGTAAATCACACTGAATTGTAATAAATAATAAATTTCTTTTTTTCGCATGCTATGGTAATTCTATTGCTTTTTTCATCGTTTTAATTACGCACCTTACAAAATTTAGTTTAACAATAATAGGGGATAACAATGTGATCACATCAGCCATGCTATGTGGGTAGTCAAACAACAGACTTCTAGTGATACACAAAACATTACAATGAAGTAGATGAAACAATCAACTGAATGTTGTTTAACGGCTCATCAACACAGTATAGGTTATTTAGAGCCGCCCCAGAGAGAGGGGAAGGATACATAGGAATCCGGGAACCTGCCCTACTCTTATTATCGAATAGATTCCTATGGTTCTTTAACGTGCTCGGAGGATAGACCGATACACGGGACCGCCCGGTTTACGTCCCCATCCGACGGACGAGGCTAAGGTAAAGTGTCCTGCCCAAGAACACACCGACGGAACTCAGTGGCACCACGGAGGATTGAACCCGGGGCCTCCGGTTACAATTTTTCAAACTTCCTACTTTTTTAACAAACCTGTATTTTTCGAGGTCTGCCTTTCCTACAAGGCCTTTGATGACAAGATATCCATTGTCCTCATAGAACTGGCGCTGTTCCTTTGTCAGCTTGTGTTTCGGGTCTTCCAGTGTGTACCGGAACCCTGTTGCAGGAGCTGCATACCCGCTGGTGGGAACCGGAGACTAGTGATTGGGGTTAAGGAGAAACTCTTGTTTCTTGTTTATTTTCAATAATCTGGTATGTTTTTAAATGTTATTAGCATTTTTAAAGTAGTAATCCCGCTAACAACAACCAAGCTTCATATCCGCTTGCATTCAAAAAAAATCTTCAGAAAATGGATATGTTTGCAAATCTCCATATCATATAAATTATCTTTTTTTCTGTCAGAGAACATTGCCTGATTTTAGGAAAATGTAGATTTTAACCTATGTGAAGTAGGCAGACAGCTGCAGGTTTGTTGTGTATATGAACCATTAAATAATACAGTAGGCAGACTGGTAAGTTGAAACATGCTGTTATTTTTTATCGTGTTACTAATGTTCAAGGCCGTGTGAATACAACAACTTCCGTGAAAGAGCACTTTAATGAAGAAAGATAACAAACACATATCCCTTTAGTATATAGTGTACTTGAATGACAATTACCAATGATCGAAGATAAACAGTCTAGATGTTGAACTGATTACAAATTGTATGTGACTGACAACACAACAGATAGGCTAAAACAACTAAACTATCACATGAGATAAGCATCCTATTTAATGATCTTTGGCCTTGGGCTAGTATGACAGTCCTTGGACCAATAACCTTAGTCAATATGAAATCGCTTAATTAATAAGAACATAATATTCCCAATGCCATAAGATATATTTTCACAATTTTGTGAAATAAATTGCCAACTGACAGAAAAAAAGTGTGACAAATAAGTCTGTAAAGCCTCTGTTAACCTTGGTGTACAGATACAGTAGTGTAAACAGTATTCATACTCATTCATAATTTTTCATTGCAGAGATGTTGAGAATTTATCTTATTTTCAGTAGGTGATAAAATGTGTGTTACTCAGTTTTTATCATTTTATTCTATAGTAAAATAAAAATCTTTGGCAGAGTAAAAAGACGATAATTTTGAAGATTTTGATTTTGAAAGATAATATGTTGAATCAATTTGCATGAATGTGCATGCAATATGCAGGTTTTTAAAAGAATCACACTGTAGATACCTTAATTTTAACAGTAAACTTGGTTGAACATCAAGGACAAAGACCGAGTTTATCACCTACCAGAATGTATTGGTAGGTCTTTTCTCTGGTTATTGATTGGTCAGTTTTTTTGATGATGCTCTATCAAAATTATGAATACTGTAACTGTTCATACGGTCTTAGAAGCCGGATGTAAACCATAGGTTTCTTATGCCCATTTCGATAAGTTCTTTTCCCAGTCTGGTCAAAACGATATAATCATGAAATGAATGTTTTACTGTATTATTATCTTCAAATCGCGCACAATTTCCCAAATGTGTCTTATGTTCCAAAAATATAGGAAAAACAACACTGATAGTTTTGTGTTTTTTTTTACAAACTGTACAAGAGCGTTTGAGTTGAAACAAGACTAAACGTCCAAAACGAATGGAACAAATTTAAAAGAAAGTCTGACTACTTTAGAAACTGTCATAATTAAAGGATACACAAGAGAGTTTACCCCTTTCTCCAATATGTCCCAAAATCGTGTGCAGTCGCTGTGCCATCTCGTCAAGTTCTGACGAACAATTACACGGACAGCCCAATTTTGTTACTGTTTTGGACTTCGCCTTGTTTACTTTTTAACGGTGATGCGTGTTATTAACTTGTGTGTAAATATCACTTTAAGTTATGTGGATATGTATGTTTTTAACGGCTTTTAAAATTACCACTTTTTAAGAAGGACTATTTACACAAAAAAAGTTTTTCTTCATCGCTTAGGCTTTTAGATATTATTGGAATCATGTTTTGGAAAAGATGTTTGTTTAAGTATCGTTGTTTTTAAACGTTCATGAAACAAACTATAGCGTGTGGAATGCTAATCTGAGTAAGTGCAGCGCTTTCCAACAACCCGTTCCATTCTTTGTTTCAATAAGCGTCCACTTATACGCAGATCATTGGTAAAAACTTAAAAATAGACCATGGTGGATTTAATGTGACAGATTGCGTAGCGTGGTTAGATACGGAAAATGAAAAAGCTAAAAGGAATATTTGGACCAAAAAAACATGCTGATGGAGGGGCTACGGGTGGCGCAACTTCAGCAGGACCTGGGTACGATATTAGGGAGAAAGACCTGACAAAAATACATAAGGCAGCATGGACAGGGGATATTGCAAAAGTTAAACAACTTGCCAAAAAAGATCCAAGTGCGCTGGATAAAGAAAATAGGTATATATTTTCATATTTTCATTAATCTCTAATTGTGCACATTTTTTTTTAAACTTAAGCTTCAAACTTCTTCCTTGCAACCTGTTTTTTTTGTTCTGCTCCAATAGACAGAGTTAAATGTGTCCTTCCAAAACAAGATTTGACATGAACCATATATATATGCACTGTAGCAGATCATTGAATTCCAATAGTGAAACAATAGTAAAAAATATAGCCCTATGAGCTATTTTATCGGTGTTGTTTGTAACCTTTTTAGTGACTATGTGTTTACACACTAGGCTATAGGGTAAACTACATGCATAATTGATATAAAACATAAATATCATGTCTTTAAAATCTTGAAATTGCTATGTACATTATTTGTTATCTGGGTTTTATTACAAGCCTCGGGTAACAGGTCTTTTTCTGGGCTTCCCACCCATGGGGTCGATATTCGGCCACATTCCCAATGCCAAATATATCCCGATACAACCACTTTTCATACACAACATGAATTCGAACACTTCCGAATAAGCAGCAAAAATATGAATGCATGCCCTCATTTGCATACAATCACCTGATATTTTCACAGATACTCATTTAAAAATGTCAACATGACAAGGCTCAAATTTAAGCTGTAGTCATTTTTTCAAAATGCCATTTAACTTTTGAAGCACTGGCAATATTATGCAAGTGCTTAACAGCCTTCTAGTTTAGAATATTGCTAGAAAGTAAAACTATTTAAGCATAATATAGTTTATAGGCATAAATGACACGTCAAAATGATAAGAAAAAGAGCTATTGTTTGCTCCGGTTCCGGTTTCTGTCAAGAAGGACGTCTTTAAAATAACTCTCTCGAAATCGTCGACTATATCTACGCAGAATCCAACCATCTTTACTCTAAAGCATCTAGAATATATTCATCATCGATCAACAAACGTTCAGGATGGCATCTACCTGTTCATTTTTGTCAAAAGAGCGAACTGTTGTTTTTTTTAACTTTTGTTCGGGTGTGTCGACCATTTTTCAATAGTGGATGACTGTTTACTTGTTTCTCTTCTAATGCATTCATTACATCTGTTATCAATGGATGATACTGTGCTAGTGTCTTAGTCGGTATTTAATGTACTAATCAAAAAAGACATTTCATAATTCAAATCGGAGCCGGAAGTCAATTACCAGAAAATTTAAAAGATTATCAAAATGGGCCTACGAAAGTAGGTCTCGAATTTGTACGACAACTGTGCACTAGAGTTCAGTGGCGTACCACCAGACTGGAATTTTTTTTCCAAAAGGGCCCAAGAAACCAACGGCCTCGAAGACAGTGTATAAAGTGTAAACAATTACCAGAAAATTTAAAAGACTATCAAAATGGGCCTACGAAAGTAGGTCTCGAATTTGTACGACAACTGTGCACTATAGTTCAGTGGCGTACCACCAGACTGGGAAAACATTTCAAAAAGGGCCTAAGAAACCAACGGTTTGAACTGGCCTCGAAGACAGTATTAACAGTATTAGCTAGAGTGAGCTATAATTTGCCAGTTCATTTATCAACTGGCCAAAAAACGCCAGTTGATAAAAATGCTAAATTCGTGCCCAGCATGACACTATAAACAAACATGGAGAATAACAAGCTGACCTCAAGATGTATTTTAGTCAATTTCACTATTCGATAATATTCCTTACCTTAAAACTTTATTAAAAACGTTTTTTTATTGATTACAATTAACAGCTTTCGTCTGCACAATTGATGACATAATCTCAGTCATGATCTCTTTTCCCTCAAAAAAATCAAAAGTATACTGCAGATAAAAAAAAATAGTCACCATAAAAAATTACCCTCTCTTATGTATTTATCAGAAAATGTTCGAAAATAATCTGGAAAATGTGTGGTCTGCAAGCACTTCATTCTCTCAAACCTCAGCAGTGTTTACTCAAATTCGGATTGTTTTGCCTTTCATCATTCATGTGCACCTGAAAAAAACACAACATTAAAAATAAATTGTAAATACTTTCGAAAGTTATTTTCATAGGCTAAAATTATTTTTTAATTAGAAATTTCGTATTATATTGTAACTATTGTCGAATAACATGTATGGTTTTCGGTGCATTATATTTGTAGCGAGTGTAACGAAGGTAAATGGACAACAGACATGTCACATAATAGTAAATATGATCGCAACAAATCAGGAAAAAAGACGCTAAAGGCTTAAAAATAATTGAATCAATCTGGAAATTAAGAGAACAAAATTAATGTCAAGCTTGCCGTCTCTCGAACAGGTGATACACTTTTCATCAAGCCCTGATCGTGAACACTAGTTTCCAGCAACAAGTTGAGCGACAAATTACATTGGGATCCTGCTACAGAGTGTTCGTTGGTTTAATAAAAAAATTCAGGGATGCAAAGCCACGAATTCACTATTACACTGAAAAATGAGAAGTTTATGAATTAATGAGCATTTTGTGAATGTGCATAATGTGACCCTTATCCAGGGACTAACTAATTGCAGAATTTGCTGTACAAACAAGCCAATTAATTTATAATACCTTTAACATCATCAGTCTACTGTGTGTGACATCATCAGTCTACTGTGTGTAACTTTTATATTGTCAACTGTTCCCGGGCAATGGCATATTCACTTAATCAATTTTAAAAGGGAAACACGTAAATACAAATTATACAATAGATATAGATTTTTTTATTATAAGGCACAAACGGCTGGGTAGATTATAAGGAAATTAGGTGTGTTCTGTTGTTCTTTTATTATGAAGGCAGATGTAAAAAAAACAACATATGTCTACCAGTAAAGGATTTCCTAATAAATATAATCAAACACAGCACTTCATACATAAATATATAAATAATTCATCAATTACATTTTAAACCGTTATTGAAGTCATGGCTTAATGTCATCACAGTTGGTTATTTTGCTGTGTCATCACAGTTGGTTATTTTGCTGTGTCATCACAGTTGGTTATTTTGCTGTTTCTAGTTTAAGGCAGTACTATTCGTGGTAACACATTTTCATTCACTTATAAATCCTATCTAGCATCTCCTTGGCCAAATGGTTAATGACGTTGCATTGTAAACCTTCTCGCCTCTCACCGCTGCGGGTTCGAATCCCACTGGGAGCTCGACTTGTAAGTGAGGAAGTGTCGATTCTTACGGATGGCGGGAGGTGTACTGTACTGGTTCTACCCAGGAAAAGTGTGTGGTCTGCCTCAACCACAAAAAATCGACCGTCATATATCACCAGTGACCTTACATGTGTTGAAAATGATGAGAAACACCATACAAACAAACAAAATATCCCTATCTTCCACCCATAGATATGTAATATGTAATAAAATAGAATAATTTTTAAAAATATAACTTGGCATTTTCATAACATGACCTGTTTACAGTAGTCTAGAATAAGGAAGTGCTTCATATTAAACAACTTTTGTGTTATTGGTTTTTGTTAGACTTTAATAAAAACAACTTTGATGTTGATTTAAATTCCTGTCACATTGGTCAAAGATATTGATGATCCTACATCCATAAAGGAGATAGAGCTAGAGCTGGAGAAAATAATATCACTGTTTGTCTATATAAATAATATCACTGTTTCTGTATATAAATAATATTGATAGGGACAGTCGCATATTTAGATATATATATATTTTATCCATTATTCATAGTAAAACATGTATTTTAGCGTGGCGGATTTGTAACCAGAGGCCCCGGGTTCAATCCTCCGTGGTGCCACTGAGTTCCGTTGGTGTGTTCTTGGGCAAGACACTTTACCTTAGCCTCGTCCGTCGGATGGGGACGTAAACCGGGCGGTCCCGTGTATCGGTCTATCCTTCGAGCACGTTAAAGAACCAAAGGAATCTATTCGATAATAAGAGTAGGGCAGGTTCCCGGATTCCTGTGTATCCTTCCCCTCTCTCTGGGGCGGCTCTAAATAACCTATACTGTGTTGATGAGCCGTTAAACAACATTCAATTATAACAAAATATCAAGGTATTTTAGTTTTTGAGAAACTGTTTTCATAGTTTTAAAAAGTACTGAAACTGTTTGTGTTGAGATGTCACGTGTGTCTTCCTTTATTGGGAAATTAATTGGATGAAAATAATGTTTGCAATTCTAAAAAAAAATCTGAATATATTACTTGGTTCTGATACAACTAATATCAGAAGCAAGTAAGACGTGACAAAACGATGTATTTTAATTGTGTGCCTTTTGATCCTATTCCAAGACAAAATTGATGGTGTATCTTTAAATTATCCACTTTGGTTTTTACCTTACAGTA
Organism: Cyrtodaria siliqua; assembly: GCA_037043455.1. Lineage (NCBI taxonomy): Eukaryota > Metazoa > Mollusca > Bivalvia > Adapedonta > Hiatellidae > Cyrtodaria > Cyrtodaria siliqua. Next base: position 20,486 of record JAWPHD010018582.1, read on the forward strand.
CAAGCTCAGCAGGGTAATGGGGCATTTAAATAATGTTCAAGTCCTGATTATTTTGACATGCTTACCTATGCAGTTTTGTGTTTTATAATCAATTTTATTATACATTAACAGGACCCCACTTCACCTGGCGTGTGTTAAGGGACACACCTTAGTTGTACAGGAGTTGCTGGAATGGAACGCAAAATCAAACATCGGAGACAATCGGGCAAAAACGCCCCTTATGAAGGTAAGAAATAAACATGCACATGAACACACATTAAAACTCATTTTTCCAGTTCCTATAAACTTTTTTGAAATACACACCCAACCTGCATGTAAAATTGTGTGTGTATTTCCCGGTATGTATCATCATGTATGTACATGTTATAATCCCTCACATACAATTGTAAATCCATGTATCATGGTCCCAAATAGATACATGTATACCCTGTCCCATATACATATATAATGTATTCCCCACATAGATACATGACGTATACCCATATACATATATATGTATTCCCCTCATAGATACATGTATACTCATATACATATATAAGTATTTCCTTCATAGATACATGTATACCCATGTACATGTATTCCCCACGTAGATACATGTATACCTATATATATATGTGTATTCCCCACAAATTCCACAATCATGTATTTCTATATAAAATCCCCACAGTCATGTATTTATACATAAATTCTCCCACAGTCATGTATTTCTACATATAATCCCCACAGTCATGTATTTCTACATGCAACCACCCAGTCATGCATTTCTACATACTTTCCACACAGTCATGCATTTCTACATGCAACCACCCAGTCATGCATTTCTACATATATTCCCCACAGTCCTGCATTTCTACATGCAACCACCCAGTCATGCATTTCTACATACATTCCACACAGTCATGCATTTCTACATGCAACCACCCAGTCATGCATTTCTGCATATATTTCAAACAGTCATGTATTTCTATAGACATTCCCCACAGTTATGTATTTCTACAGTCGTGTATTTCTACAGACATTCCCCACAGTCATGTATTTCTACATGCATCCTTACAGTCATGTATTTCTGCATGCATTCCCCACAGTCATGTATTTCTACAGTCCTGTATTTCTATTGACATTCCCCACAGTCATGTATTTCTATAGACATTCCCCACAGTCATGTATTTCTACAGTCGTGCATTTCTATAGACATACCCCACAGTCATGTATTTCTACAGACATTCCCCACAGTCATGTATTTCTATAGACATTCCCCACAGTCATGTATTTCTACAGTCGTGTACTTCTACAGACATTCCCCACAGTCGTGTATTTCTACAGACATTCCCCACAGTCATGTATTTCTATAGACATTCCCCACAGTCATGTATTTCTACAGTCATGTATTTATACAAACATTCCCCACAGTCATGTATTTCTACAGTCGTGTATTTCTACAGACATTCCCCACAGTCATGTATTTCTACATGCATTCATACAGTCATGTATTTCTGCATGCATTCCACACAGTCATGTATTTCTACATGCATCCCTACAGTCATGCATTTCTACATATATTCCCCACAGTCATGTATTTCTACAGACATTCCACACAGTCATGTATTTCTACAGACATTCCACACAGTCATGTATTTCTACATGCATCCCTACAGTCATGTATTTCTGCATGCATTCCACACAGTCTTGTATTTCTACAGACATTCCACACAGTCATGTATTTCTACATGCATTCCACACAGTCATGTATTTCTACATGCGTCCCTACAGTCATGCATTTCTACATGCATTCCAAACAGTCATGTATTTCTACAGACATTCCACACAGTCATGCATTTCTACATGCATCCCTACAGTCATGTATTTCTACATGCATTCCAAACAGTCATGTATTTCTACAGACATTCCACACAGTCATGTATTTCTACCTGTAGACATTCCACACAGTCATGTATTTCTACATACATCCCTACAGTCATGTATTTCTACATGCATTCCACACAGTCGTGTATTTCTACATGCATTCCACACAGTCATGCATTTCTACATGCATCCCTACAGTCATGTATTTCTGCATGCATTCCACACAGTCATGCATTTCTACACATATTCCACACAGTCATGTTTTTCTACATATATTCCACACAGTCATGTATTTCTACAGACATTCCACACAGTCATGTATTTCTACATATACTCCACACAGTCATGTATTTCTACCTGTAGACATTCCATACAGTCATGTATTTCTACATACATTCCACACAGTCATGTATTTCTACATACATGTATCCCACAGTCATTTCTATATGCATGTATCCCACAGTCATGCATTTCTACATACATGTATCCCACAGTCATACATCCCACAGTCATGCATTTCTACATACATGTATCCCACAGTCTTGCATTTCTACATACATGTATCCCACAGTCATGCACTTCTACATACATGTATCCCACAGTCATGCATTTCTGCATACATGTATCCCACAGTCATGCATTTCTGCATACATGTATCCCACAGTCATTCATTTCTACATACATATATCCCACAATCATGCATTTCTGCATACATGTATCCCACAGTCATGCATTTCAGCATACATGTATCCCACAGTCATGCATTTTGACATACATGTATCCCACAGTCATGCATTTCGACATATATGTATCCCCACAGCCATGCATTTCAACATACATGTATCCCCACAGCCATGCATTTACAATCCCCAGTCGTGTATTTCTACATACATTCCCCACAGTCATGCATTTCAACATACATGTATCCCACAGTCATGCATTTCGACATACATGAATCCCCACAGCCATGTATTTCAACATACATGTATCCCCACAGCCATGCATTTACAATCCCCAGTCGTGTATTTCTACATACATTCACCACAGCCGTGTATTTCTACATATATTCCCCACAGCCATGTATTTACAATCCCCAGTCGTGTATTTCTACATACATCCCCCACAGTCATGTATTTCTACATACATTCCCCACAGTCATGTATTTGTACATACATCCCCCACAGTCATGTATTTCTACATATAATCCCCACAGTCATGTATTTCTACATACATTCCACACAGTCATGTATTTCTACATACATTTCCCACAGTCATATATTTCTACATACATCCCCCACAGTCATGTATTTCTACATAAATTCCCCACAGTCATGTATTTCTACATACATCCCCACAGTCATGCATTTCTACATACATTTCCCACAGTCATGTATTTCTACATACATCCCCCACAGTCATGTATTTCTACATACATTTCCCACAGTCATGTATTTCTACATACATTTCCCACAGTCATGTATTTCTACATACATCCCCCACAGTCATGTATTTCTACATACATTTCCCACAGTCATGTATTTCTACATACATCCCCCACAGTCATGTATTTCTACATACATTTCCCACAGTCATGTATTTCTACATACATCCCCCACAGTCATGTATTTCTACATACATTTCCCACAGTCATGTATTTCTACATACATCCCCCACAGTCATGTATTTCTACATACATTTCCCACAGTCATGTATTTCTACAAACATCCCCAACAGTCATGTATTTCTACATACATCCCCCACAGTCATGTATTTCTACATACATCCCCCACAGTCATGTATTTCTACATACATCCCCCACAGTCATGTATTTCTACATACATTCACCACAATTCAAAACATAATAGGATTTTTGTGAAATCTTGTGAATGATGAATAATTGATAATTGACAGAGATTATTTATTCTTGCACCTTCTGCTCAAGTTCAGGTAGAAAATTGACTTATTGATTTTTGTGTTCTCTAAACATCTGTTCATACAAATGTTAAAATAAATTGAGTGAATGAAGCAATTATGATACAGCGCCATTTGAATCTGTAAATTTTTGAAAAATGGGACATTTGTTTTTATGCCCTGGAGAAGCAGGCATATACCGTGTACATATTGCATTACCTTTGTTTTTCATTCAAGGTCTTCATTAGGCCAAAAAAAATAATGGTTTGTTTGGCTTCAACAAAAATAGGGTAGGTAGGTAGGCAAAACTCTTTTTTTTTTTCCTTTTTTTTTTATTATTAATGACCTTATTTTTGTTAATGAAAAAACACTTTTAATATGATAAAAAATACTGGGAAAGGTATTACTACCTAGATAATACATGGTTATGGCCCTTTTTCAATATTTGGTAATGTACACTGGAAACCCCAGGGGTTGTGGGTTCAAATCTCACTGGAGGAATATTTTTATTTTTTTTTATTTTTTTATCTCCATAAGAAACCTTGATGCATGGGTTGAACTTTTTAAAAAAAAAATTTAAAAAAGTTATGGTCGGCGGCTAAATAATAGGGTTGGTCGGGTTAGCGGAAACAAACACTTTTTTCTTTTAAGCCTTAAGTCCATTTCTCAAACATTGGAAGCTTTCGAACTTTACTCATGTCTACGTCAGTATGACAACAGTTTATTCCTAACTGAAGTTGGTGAATTTGAATGTCCTTGACCTACAATCAGACTTGGTTAATTAGCACTTAAGCAGGCCATCCGTGTTCCATGGACACATTTTCTAAGTTCTTTTTTAATCTTCAGAACTAAAAAGGTTTTAACATTAACAAAGGTTAATTTTCCACTTATATCCACAGAATCAGAAGGTTAAATCATTGTATTTCTCCAGTACTGAAGACTACACTGGATATTTTCCACTTATATATCCACAGAATCAGATGGTTAAATCATTGTATTTCTCCAGTACTGAAGACTACGCTGGATATTTTCCACTTATATCCACAGAATCAGAAGGTTAAATCATTGTATTTCTCCAGTACTGAAGACTACGCTGGATATTTTCCACTTATATCCACAGAATCAGAAGGTTAAATCATTGTTTTTCTCCAGTACTGAAGACTACGCTGGATATTTTCCACTTATATCCACAGAATCAGAAGGTTAAATCATTGTATTTCTCCCATACTGAAGACTACGCTGGATATTTTCCACTTATATCCACAGAATCAGAAGGTTAAATCATTGTTTTTCTCCAGTACTGAAGACTACGCTGGATATTTTCCACTTATATCCACAGAATCAGAAGGTTAAATCATTGTATTTCTCCCATACTGAAGACTACGCTGGATATTTTCCACTTATATCCACAGATTCAGAAGGTTAAATCATTGTTATTCTCCAGTACTGAAGACTACGCTGGATATTTTCCACTTATATCCACAGATTCAGAAGGTTAAATCATTGTTTTTCTCCAGTACTGAAGACTACGCTGGATATTTTCCACTTATATCCACAGATTCAGAAGGTTAAATCATTGTTTTTCTCCAGTACTGAAGACTACGCTGGATATTTTCCACTTATATCCACAGATTCAGAAGGTTAAATCATTGTTTTTCTCCAGTACTGAAGACTGCGCTGGATATTTTCCACTTATATCCACAGATTCAGAAGGTTAAATCATTGTTTTTCTCCAGTACTGAAGACTACGCTGGATATTTTCCACTTATATCCACAGATTCAGAAGGTTAAATCATTGTTTTTCTCCAGTACTGAAGACTGCGCTGGATATTTTCCACTTATATCCACAGATTCAGAAGGTTAAATCATTGTTTTTCTCCAGTACTGAAGACTACGCTGGATATTTGGGGTGTAATTTCTTGTAAAATTCACATTCTGGTTTATTGAGGACTTATACGAACACATAATTGCCAAGACATAGGCGATAGATGAAGGAGATGTTGGCAACATATCATTTGGAACATGTTGCAGTATTTAGTTATTGGTGGCCGAGTGGTGAGAGTATCTGACTTAAAATCACTGGCCCCTAAACGCATTGGGGTTCGATCCCTCAAACATGGGCCTAGGAATCTTTAAATGAGGAAATTATCCAGTTGGCTTGCGGAACGTCTGTGGTTCTAACCAGGTGCCTGACCGTGCACGAAAAATACTCGCAGGGGCACCAGGGTCTTCCTCCACCAATGGAAGCTGGAACAGTCGCCATATGACCTTAGCTGTTGGTGCAACTATAAAATCCAATTCAGTTCATTTGCATCTGATCTTGACCAAACTTGGCCAGAGTCTTAATACTACTGCAGTTAAAGTCAAGATAATGTGTGCTGCAGTTCCAGGTTTCTGTTTAATGGTTCGTATAACATCATGATTATCATTGTTATGCAACATTATAATGTAGGCGTATGCCATATTTAAAATACTGAGCAAGATGGTTTGCGTTGGTAATGTTCTAATTAAGAATCGAAACAGGGATACACTATTAAGTTTAGTATTCATTTAATCAGACCATTATTAAACAAATATTCGTTTGCTGTTTCCCAACCCAGGAATTCATGGGTAGGTAGGGAAACAACAAACCAACAATTCTTTATGGTCAGCCTCGGAAATAATTTATAAATTACTAGTCAAGACAGATTATAATTAAATGGTGTTAGGCCTGTGTGACTGAAAATTCATATAAAATAGAGAAAGTGATTTGTTGATGTACCTCCCCTGTAATGTGTCCTTGGTCAGAAAATCATAACCTATTGTTGATGGAACAAGATTAACCGAAAACATCTTCCTAGAAAGGCTAAGAAATTCTTTTTGAAGACTGATATTATAAAACCATAATTTGTCTTTTTTATGGGGGATTATACTGAGCGAGGGGCTGGCGTGGCGCAGTCGGTAGCGCGGCGGATTTGTAACCGGAGGCCCCGGGTTCAATCCTCCGTGGTGCCACTGAGTTCCGTCGGTGTGTTCTTGGGCAAGACACTTTACCTTAGTCTCGTCCGTCGGATGGGAACGTAAACCGGGCGGTCCCGTGTATCGGTCTATCCTCCTAGCACGTTAAAGAACCATAGGAATCTATTCGATAATAAGAGTAGGGCAGGTTCCCGGATTCCTATGTATCCTTCCCCTCTCTCTGGGGCGGCTCTAAATAACCTATACTGTGTTGATGAGCCGATAAACAACATTCAATTGTTTATACTGAGCGAATATAATTTTTATTTTGAAATACATAATTTCATAAACTCATTTCCCAATGATGTTGCCTTTATTAAAACAACACACAATTTATTGTCCATTAGAATATACAATTTTCGCAAAATCTAATGGTTGCCGGATAATTTGTATAAATTTGCTGGTGTTGTTCATCTTACCAACACATCTATGTAGTCCAACATCTACTATTGTGCTTCTCTAAAATCAATGGTATATCATTTATCTTCAAACACGTTTGTTTATTTGTAACTTATATAGGGAATGTTTATTGGAAATCAACTTAAATTAAGCTGCCATTTTATCCCAGAAGATTATTTCTACTTGAAGAATTACTCGGAAATAAGAATTATCACGTCAAAGCAACAAGATAAATATTCTTTAGTTACAAGCACCTGAGTTTCTTTGTGCGCATTTTTAATATTATTATTTAGAAATTTGTTTTTCTGGTAGCACGTTTCATCTCAGATTTATTTTAAAGCGGGTGGACTGCTTTATTAAAGCATCCAATGGTTAGGTATTGAAGTATCTGCAAGTAGGCTTTAGATCAGAAAATGTACTGAGACATATGTAGGTAATGGGGAAAAAAGTCATTAAGATATAAAAGAAATCTTTATTGAAAAATAAATAGGAAATTCTAGAGTATATAAATGTCATGAAAAAGAAGAAATTATAGATGCAACATTTATAGTAACACATCCAAATAATACACTACAGAACCGTTTATCAAAGCTCTTTCCAGGTGTTCAGGTCATATACTATTGTATATGTACCCATTAAAAGTATATAGGTTTATTCATTGGTTCTTAAGATACATGTGATTGAATATGTGTTAAATGAATTACGAGTTGGTAACTCTTAATTCAACACTGCCGTGTTGGGGTTTGGCCTGACTGCTTAAAGCCGTTTATTTTGTGTCTATAGAGTTTGGATTCTCAAAATATGCAAGTCGGAAGCATGTTTAGAAACTTTGTTGTACATCTGTTGTAAAATTTGCCTGTTGGTGGCTGGATTATAAGCTACTTTAAAGTATGATGGACAAAGTGATCCCAAGGTGTCTGCCATGCTACACAGACGACACAAAAACGATTTCTTTCTAGAAAATACTCTGCAGTGTTGTGTAATTATCTATATACTCAGGGTCTTCCATAGGGCATTTAAGAGCATATTCCCTCCATCCCTTAATTCTAAAATCTAATTTCCCCCTACTCCTTAATTGACCACCTATCCTTTGATCTCTCTGCCCTATCCCTTAAAAACACCAATAATGCATTATGCCTGAAAATAGTTCCTTGTAGGTTAAACATCTTAAAAAACCTTTCATTTAAAATTGAAATACACAAATTGCATCTAAACAAACATGATCTCTAAAATATTGGTCTTCCGAAGAAGGGTCACTCCCTCCCACACCCACCCCGTGATATTCAAATTTAATCTCCCCTATCCCCATCCCTTAAATTAATTCTGTGGAAGACGCATGGAATCAGACATATTTATTATCTGTAAAGAATAGCAATTCGTCCACTCTTATACCCTGTATCCGGGGTATCTCCGTTTCTCCTGAGCACTTTTTTGTGTCGCTGGGTCGTATATAGCATTGCGATTAAATACTGCATTGATAATAAATAACTTCAGTACCACTTCTGATAATATCTTAATACACGCTAACCGTACAGTTTATTTACTTACTACGTCGCCTTATTCAAATATTTATAAATTCATTGAATAGAATTCCTTTCGACGCTAATTGTTCAATAATAAAAAATACTCATCAATGCCTGGGTGTGGAAATTCCGAAATGAATACGTTAAAAATGTCGTTCAGGACTTTGTCATTTATCTCGATGTCCGTCAGAAGATTGTGCTCGATAAAGATTTATCTTTTTATTTATAAAAGGGGGATTTGTGATGGGGTAATAATTATTGATAAAAATCATTGAATAGCATTCACATTTGTAATGTCTATGCATGGATATAAATGTGGCAATTGTTGGTATAGAATTGATTGATAAATGGCGTGAATTGACCGAGATATTGAGTGTTACAAGGTGAATTTATATTTGAATGATAGCTAATAGCTATATAATGCCTCAGAATGTCCATGTTTAACCTTTAACCCACTACATATATATATATAATGGACTCTTCTTTCTCTGAATTAAGACCATTACATTTATGTGACAAAGGGGTGTTTGGGGGAAATGACTGATCAGCAGCCATACAGTGTAAACCCTGATCAGCCTGTGAGTTACGCGCAGGCTGATTTGAGTTTACAATGGACGCAAAAGCTGTTATAGTCATGCTTACATGGCTTAGTTGGGTTAAGGGTCAATACATTCTACAACTGTTCTCGTTGAATTTTTATCCCCATTCAATGACATAATATATCCACATCCTTTTCAGTTACAGTATCTATCCCTAATAGTAAAGTCATGCAGGATGCCAAGGGGACGCTCTGATCAAATGTAAACTTTCATGGAATTGTTTTTCTTTGTGTTTTTTTTTTTGGATACAAAAGATTGAAAATGTAATGAATGTTGAAGATTTTTTTATATTTATTTTTATTATTATTATGTTTATTATTTTTTTGAATCGGTGGGAAGGTGTTGTTGGGTGGGGGTGGCACTACTGTTAGTGCGAATACAGTAATTGCTTTGATTAGGAGAGTTAACCTTTTTTTGTAACCAGAAGTTTTGGTAACCGTCATTAAACTAACTTTCATATTTTGGATTATCAATCAATTTGGGAATAGATATACATGTAGTATGTATATATGCACAAAATAAATTGTTTTGGTAGTAAGAGAGCCCACCAGGGTACCTCTGTAACAGAAGCCTAACTATGTTAGACCTTGAAATCAGTCGGATGATTTATGGCTAGTTAGTTATAAATACTTAAGATTTTTTTAAAAAATAATTGTTTAATTTAATTTGCTGTTTGACACGTATACTATGTTATTCTTGTGCTTTCAATAACATCAAAGAGATATCTTGTTTTTGACATCTTGATGGTTTAAGATCTTAAAAAAATAAGAAGTACATGACATTATGAAATACAGGCATTTAGCTTTGCATTAGGATTATGGCATCCGATAACATGATAAGGGAAGGAAAACATTTGCATTAACAATATATTAATATAACTGAAATGAATAATTTGTATAACTTAAATACTGTTTATCTTTTCTTAATATCATAAAAAAATGCAGTTGGCCTCCCAGGACTTTAACGTCTGTCAAAGTAAGATATTATGCAAAACAACACACTTATTTGTCAAATATAACCGAATGATTTTTTGTTATCTGTAGGAGCGTAAAGGGGACAACTCTTTTCTGTAAGAAGCAATCATAGCGGGATTCTGGTAGGAACATAAAGGGGACAATGCTCTTCTGGTAGGAACATAAAGGGGGCAATGCCCTTCTGGTAGGAGCATACAGGGGACAATGCTCTTCTGGTAGGAGCATACAGGGGACAATGCTCTTCTGGTAGGATAAAGGGGACAATGCTCTTCTGGTAGGAAGATACAGGGGACAATGCTCTTCTGGTAGGATAAAGGGGACAATGCTCTTCTGGTAGGAACATACAGGGGACAATGCTCTTCTGGTAGGAACATACAGGGGACAATGCTCTTCTGGTAGGAACATAAAGGGGACAATGCTCTTCTGGTAGGAACATATAGGGAACAATGCTCTTCTGGTAGGAGCATACAGGGGACAATGCTCTTCTGGTAGGAACATAAAGGGTACAATGCTCTTCTGGTAGGAACATAAAAGGTACAATGCTCTTCTTGTAGGAACATAAAGGGGACAATGCTCTTCTGGTAGGAACATACAGGGTACAATGCTCTTCTGGTATGAACATAAAGGGGACAATGCTCTTCTGGTAGGAACATAAAGGGGACAATGCTCTTCTGGTAGGAACATACAGGGGACAATGCTCTTCTGGTAGGAACATAAAGGGGACAATGCTCTTCTGGTAGGAACATACAGGGAACAATGCTCTTCTGGTAGCAACATACAGGGGACAATGCTCTTCTGGTAGGAACATACAGGGGACAATGCTCTTCTGGTAGGAACATACAGGGGACAATGCTCTTCTGGTAGGAACATACAGGGGACAATGCTCTTCTGGTAGGAACATACAGGGGACAATGCTCTTCTGGTAGGAACATACAGGGGACAATGCTCTTCTGGTAGGAACATACAGGGGACAATGCTCTTCTGGTAGGAACATAAATGGGACAATGCTCTTCTGGTAGGAACATATAGGGAACAATGCTCTTCTGGTAGGAGCATACAGGGGACAATGCTCTTCTGGTAGGAACATAAAGGGTACAATGCTCTTCTGGTAGGAACATAAAAGGTACAATGCTCTTCTTGTAGGAACATAAAGGGGACAATGCTCTTCTGGTAGGAACATAAAGGGTACAATGCTCTTCTGGTAGGAACATAAAGGGGACAATGCTCTTCTGGTAGGAACATAAAGGGGACAATGCTCTTCTGGTAGGAACATACAGGGGACAATGCTCTTCTGGTAGGAACATAAAGGGGACAATGCTCTTCTGGTAGGAACATACAGGGAACAATGCTCTTCTGGTAGCAACATACAGGGGACAATGCTCTTCTGGTAGGCACATACAGGGGACAATGCTCTTCTGGTAGGAACATACAGGGGACAATGCTCTTCTGGTAGGAACATACAGGGGACAATGCTCTTCTGGTAGGAACATACAGGGGACAATGCTCTTCTGGTAGGAACATAAAGGAGACAATGCTCTTCTGGTAGGAACATATAGGGAACAATGCTCTTCTGGTAGGAGCATACAGGGGACAATGCTCTTCTGGTAGGAACATAAAGGAGACAATGCTCTTCTGGTAGGAACATAAAAGGGACAATGCTCTTCTTGTAGGAACATAAAGGGGACAATGCTCTTCTGGTAGGAATATAAAGGGTACAATGCTCTTCTGGTAGGAACATAAAGGGGACAATGCTCTTCTGGTAGGAACATAAAGGGGACAATGCTCTTCTGGTAGGAACATACAGGGGACAATGCTCTTCTGGTAGGAACATACAGGGGACAATGCTCTTCTGGTAGGAACATACAGGGGACAATGCTCTTCTGGTAGGAACATAAAGGGGACAATGCTCTTCTGGTAGGAACATATAGGGAACAATGCTCTTCTGGTAGGAGCATACAGGGGACAATGCTCTTCTGGTAGCAACATACAGGGGACAATGCTCTTCTGGTAGGAACATACAGGGGACAATGCTCTTCTGGTAGGAACATACAGGGGACAATGCTCTTCTGGTAGGAACATACAGGGGACAATGCTCTTCTGGTAGGAACATAAAGGGGACAATGCTCTTCTGGTAGGAACATATAGGGAACAATGCTCTTCTGGTAGGAGCATACAGGGGACAATGCTCTTCTGGTAGGAACATAAAGGGTACAATGCTCTTCTGGTAGGAACATAAAAGGGACAATGCTCTTCTGGTAGGAACATAAAGGGGACAATGCTCTTCTGGTAGGAATATAAAGGGTACAATGCTCTTCTGGTAGGAACATAAAGGGGACAATGCTCTTCTGGTAGGAACATAAAGGGGACAATGCTCTTTTGGTAGGAACATACAGGGGACAATGCTCTTCTGGTAGGAACATAAAGGGGACAATGCTCTTCTGGTAGGAACATACAGGGAACAATGCTCTTCTGGTAGCAACATACAGGGGACAATGCTCTTCTGGTAGGAACATACAGGGGACAATGCTCTTCTGGTAGGAACATACATGGGGACAATGCTCTTCTGGTAGGAACATACAGGGGACAATGCTCTTCTGGTAGGAGCATACAGGGGACAATGCTCTTCTGGTAGGAACATACAGGGAACAATGCTCTTCTGGTAGGAGCATACAGGGGACAATGCTCTTCTGGTATGAACATAAAGGGGACAATGCTCTTCTGGTAGGAACATAAAGGGGACAATGCTCTTCTGGTAGGAACATACAGGGCACAATGCTCTTCTGGTAGGAACATACAGGGGACAATGCTCTTCTGGTAAGAACATACAGGGGACAATGCTCTTCTGGTAGGAACATATAGGGAACAATGCTCTTCTGGTAGGAGCATACAGGGGACAATGCTCTTCTGGTAGGAACATAAAGGGGACAATGCTCTTCTGGTAGGAACATAAAGGGTACAATGCTCTTCTGGTAGGAACATAAAGGGGACAATGCTCTTCTGGAAGGAACATAAAGGGTCAATGCTCTTCTGGTAGGAACATACAGGGGACAATGCTCTTCTGGTAGGAACATACAGGGGACAATGCTCTTCTGGTAGGAACATACAGGGGACAATGCTCTTCTGGTAGGAACATACAGGGGACAATGCTCTTCTGGTAGGAACATAAAGGGGACAACTCTTTCCTGGTTGGAGTGTAAAGGGGTTTCTGGAAGGATAGTAAAGTGGGGGAATGCTCTTCAGGTAGGAACATAAAGGGGACAACTCTTTTCTGGTAGGGGTATAAAGGGGATTCTGGTTGGATAGTAGAGTGGGCAATGCTCTTCTTGTAGGAACATAAAACATAAAGTGGACAACTCTTTTCTGGTAACATGGTAAAGTGGCCAATGCTCTTCTGGTACAAGCGTAGAAGACAATATTTTTATGATAGGAACTAAAGAGATCCTAAAAAGTTTATTCTTGGAATGGCATTAAAAAAATAGACATGCCAGATTCCTCTCTCCTAGCTCATTTCCAAAGAATAAAATATGTGTTGACGGGCCATTTAAAGCTCACATTCAGTGTGAACTATTTATCATCATTATTATACCCCCTGCAAACGAAGTTTGTAGGGTTGTGGGGGGAATGTATACTGGATATGGCTTGTCCGTCCGTCTGTCTGTAGACGCAATGTTGTCCGATCATTAACTTTTGTTAGGAATGAGATAATGTCACTGGGGTCAAGGTCACTGTTACTAAAAATAGAAAAATGGTTTCTGCTCAATAACTTTTGTTTATGAGGTATTGCGATGAAACTTGCAGGGTAGGCAGCTTATATGTAAAGGAAGCTTGGGATTGCATTTGGGGTCACTATGGTCAAGGTCACTGTTACTAAAAATAGGAAAACAGTTTCCGCTCAATAACTTTTGTTAGGAATGAGGTATTGCAATGAAACTTGCAGGGTAGGTAGCTTATATGGAAAGGAAGCTTGCGATTGCATTTGGGATTACTGGGGTCAAGGTCACTGTTACTAAAAATAGAAAAATTGTTTCCGCTCAATAACTTTTGTTGGGAATGAGGTATTGCGATGAAACTTGCAGGGTAGGTAGCTTATATGGAAAAGAAGCTTGGGATTGCATTTGGGATCACTGATGTCAAGATCACTGTTACTAGAAAACCGGTTTCTGCTCTGTAACTTTTGTTAGGAATGAGGTATTGCGTTGAAAGTTGCTGTGTAGGTAGCTTATATGGAAAGGAAGTATGGGATTGCATTTGGGGTCACGGGGGTCAGGGCTAAGGTCACTGTTATTAAAAATAGACAAACATTTTCCTCCCGATAACTTTAGTTGGGAATGAGGTATTGGAAGGAAACTTGCTTTGAGGTCACTGAGGTCAAGTTCAAAGTCACTGTTACTAAAAATAGAAATTCGTTTTTCCGCTCTGAAAACCTGGTTTTCGTGAAATGTCTATGTTTCTTGTTTATTTGACTATTATACCTCAGCAAAAATACTTCATTATTACATTTATAAAGATTAGGTAAGACAGTGATATTATTTTCCCTATTCTGCATTTTTTCTGCATATTTAGCACCTACACAGCCTTTTAACTATCAGTTACAAAAATTAAAAAACAAACATTGTTAATAATTTATAAAATCTTTATGACAATATGTTTTCTATCTTATGCCTAATGTATGATAATATCATTTTCACCAAATTTGTTCTCTTATCGTTAGCAAAGACTGCTAACCTTTCTTCCCCATATAGTAAAAGCCCTGAGCGTGGGGTATTTGTTAGCCTTTGGCTTACAGTTCCAGTTATTTATGAAGTCAAGTATTGCCTTTGTGCAACACAAGGGGTGTCATTAAGAAGCGGTAGGCGGTGAGATTTCCCCTGCTACTTTGACTGGTCTACCCAGATACTATGAATACTTCTACTAGTATTTTATACAAATATCAATCAAAAAACGCAGCTTGACTCTGCTCTGTGGGCCGCTTACTTATTAGGTTAATAACACCCCTGCAGCACTGGCACTGGAGCCGCAGATATTATATATAAAAAAAAAAAAAAAACGGTATCCCCCTATTACCTATATAACACATGGTAAACATCTTTGATATGACCAACCTCGTTTCGAAGGCTGAATCTTTGTCAAATTACAGAATTGATTCAAATCATCTACACAGTTCG
This sequence comes from Cyrtodaria siliqua, assembly GCA_037043455.1. Lineage (NCBI taxonomy): Eukaryota > Metazoa > Mollusca > Bivalvia > Adapedonta > Hiatellidae > Cyrtodaria > Cyrtodaria siliqua. Next base: position 35,917 of record JAWPHD010018582.1, read on the forward strand.
TTAGGTCTTATTCCCATTTATCATATTCAATTCACAGTTCGTACGAAAACGCACGCTGTGCGGAGAAATTTAAGTAAAATCGCCGATTTCTGCCGTAAAATTATTTCATACCTGACCCGCACTTCCGGCTGTACTAACTTCTCGAATATTTAATTGTTTGTACAACCGAGACTTGATTAGTCTAGATCATCTGCGACGATTGCTTGTTTTCAAGACAAACGTTTGTATTTATAATCAAGCGTCGAAGATGATCAAGACCAATCATGTATCATTTGTACAAACAGTTAAATATTCGAGAAGTTGCGAATGGGTCTTTGTAACGAGAAGTTAGTACAGCCGGAAGTGAGGGTCAGGTATGAAATAATTTTACGGCAGAAATCGGCGATTTTACTTAAATTTCTCCGCACAGCGTGCGTTTTCGTACGAACTGTGAATTGAATATGATAAATGGGAATAAGACCTAACGAACTGTGTAGATGATTTGAATCAATTCTGTAATTTGACAAAGATTCAGCCTTCGAAACGAGGTTGGTCATATCAAAGATGTTTACCATGTGTTATATAGGTAATAGGGGGATACCGTTTTTTTTGTTTTTTTTATATATAATATCTGCGGCTCCAGTGCCAGTGCCCTGCAGGGCTCTTTTATTATAAAATATTCTGTATGCATGTACCACATGCAAGAGTCTTTGAGACTAAATTAAAATATTTTAAAGAGACTGGAGATCATCTGGAAGGATATGGGTGTCAATCCAAATATGAATAAAACGCTCATAATGTGCGTCAGTTTCATTATCAATGTGCTTAATGCTCAGTGCTCCGTCCGATTTAAATATTGGTAATTATTCTTAATGAAAACATTTGTATCTCTGTTACTCGTCCTAGGTAATATTTGAACGGTCAGATTGATAAATTGTTAAAGAATTTATCTGAAATTCTACTCTTCCTGCATCAATAAGCACTCGAGCAGATGAGTGGAATCTTCGTGGCCTGTTCTGGAAGATTTAACAACTTTGTTAGCTTATGTTGCCTCAATCGAAGTACATTTTTAACAATCTATTACGTCATTTTAGAATTAAAATTTGTTTTAGAATGTACCATATCAAAATGTCAAGAAACTCATTACTCAATGAGTACAAACACCCCAAATATCCTTTTTCATACAAAAAAATAACTCATTGCGTTTTGAGATCACACTAAGTGTCTTCTATATATAGGACTCACTGTGTTCTGAAAACACATTGAGTGTCTCCTATATAGGACTCACTGTGTTCTGAGAATATACTGAGTGTCTCCTATATAGGACTCACTGTGTTCTGAGAATACACTGAGTGTCTCCTATATAGGACTCCCTGTGTTCTGAGAATACACTGTGTGTCTCCTATATAGGACTCCCTGTGTTCTGAGAATACACTGAGTGTCTCCTATATAGGACTCCCTGTGTTCTGAGAATACACTGAGTGTCTCCTATATAGGACTCCCTGTGTTCTGAGAATACACTGAGTGTCTCCTATATAGGACTCCCTGTGTTCTGAGAATACACTGAGTGTCTCCTATATAGGACTCACTGTGTTCTGAGAATACACTGAGTGTCTCCTATATAGGACTCCCTGTGTTCTGAGAATACATTGAGTTCCATGTTTTGAAGAAAATAAATATTCTAAGTGTTTGCATTACTCACTGATTAATGAGTTTCTTGACTTTATAATATGGCAAATTCTAAACAAAAAATAATTCTAAAAGGATTTCACAGACGGTTTTTTATTGAATTTATATAAACAACTTAAAGCAATGTACATGTACACCATAAGAATTAATAAATATTGAGAATTCCAGACCAAACCGACCAAACAGTTTCTAAAACAAAAATTAAACCAAGGTAACATTCTGCTTAATTTAATGCTGTGCACATTTTATATGAAACTGAAGCACATAATCATTATGGTTTGTGATTGTGTGTTTAATTGACACCAATCACTCTTCCAGATCACAGGTGGCTGTATCGGTGTAGGGAATTAAAAAAAAATATTATAAAAAAATAAAAAGCGGATAGAGAGGTGAATATGCAAATATGGATTATAATGCCATGTTGAATAAGAAATATGTGTTGCATTGACTGAGGTATGAATGCTTTTGTGGATTGACATAGATTTTTTTTTTTTTTCCGTGTTATTTGTTAAAAACATACAAACTTTAATAGTAGCCCATATTGTATCAGAGATATGTATGTTTTCAACAATTAAATTTTTTTTTAGTTCCCAACACTGATACAGCCACCTGTGTTCCAGATCACCTCTAAGTTTCTTTTAAAGCAGACAATGAGTGGAAAAAAACACTCACTGAGTAATGAATGCTTTACAAACCAATATCTTTAGAGTAAGATAAATTTTGAAACAGGCTATAGTAAAAGCAATCAAAAGAAATTGTATTCACTGTAGGTAAACACAAGAATTCTTCAGGGTTATCAGCTGATTTGATGACACTTGCCAATTTCGGCAGATATGCAGACAAAATATACAAAGTTTTGTTTGCCTTTCTAATTAAAATTCCAAGGTCAATGGCTGGCTTCCAAATTGAGTGTTTACTCCAGCAGTATATAGGAGCTCAGATAAAACATTAGAAAGAGTTGAAGCAGCGGTAAACATAAACAAAATCTTCCTAAATATTAGACAGAGGAACTTCAAAATTCCAGTAGCTCGACATGGACCAAAACCCAGATTGTTAAGGCAGCGCAGCTTTCTGTTCTCATTGGTCGCCTCTGACTTGCAATCACTTGCCCCTCATCGCTGTAGGTTCGATCCCTCAGGGGCCTAGGAATCTTTATGTGAGGAAGCTATCCAGCTGGCTTGCGGAACGTCGGTGGTTCTACCCAGGTGCCCGCCCGTACACGAAAATTGCCCGGAGGGGCACCTGGGGTCTTCCTCCACCAGTGGAAGCTGGAAAGTCGCCATATGACCTTAGCTGTTGGTGCGACTATAAAATCCAATTCAATCAATCAATCAATCATTGGTCGCATTGATCGCATACATCAATAGTATGTTCTCCTTCGCATCGATCACATATTTACTTCCCATTGGTCAAACATTATATATATGTGTGTTATCCCCGTGTGGTTGCCGGGGTAGAATACAACCACTGCAAACACACCGTCACATGCAGAGGGGTAGGACCCCCCCATTCATATTCATTTTGTCATTTTTTGTTCATGCTCATTAAAGGTCTTCATCATGACCCCTGCATTGTTTCAGGTGCCATCTCGCTCACATCACTAAGAGCAGTGGCAGAAAAACAATAAACGTGGCTCCAGCGTAAATGGAGTTTTTACGATAGAATTTGCAGCAACTCTGC